>JAUTWP010017668.1:1788-13754 GCA_033042655.1 Cyathermia naticoides
CAGAGAACAGGCTCGAGCTACCATCCCATCAACAGCATCTAGAAATGCTCCCAGTAAAAAAAGGACTATCCCTGAATATTGCAAACCCAAAGCATAAAAGATAAAACCAATTATCACTACCCCCACCCGTTCATAGCAAATGCTATTAGGATGTAAAAATAGCTGATGACTACAAATAAAATCTTTCACAGCCTGTTTTGGCAATAATATTTTTGCCAGATAAATCAATCCACCCGCTAACAACAATGAGACTACTACAACAAATAATAATTCTTGCATATCCTTCCCCCTCTTTATAATAAAAAGAACTTCATTTTTTAAAATTAAAACAACAATATTATCTTATGGTGTTAAATTATATTTGTCAATGAATTTTTAATAAAAAAATAACCTTAAACACTACTACTCCAAACTGTATTGTGATATAATAATGGTGTTGTTAAAAATTAAATTTTAATTCAACCATGGATAATCAATTTATTTTAAATTTTATTCAACACTATGGCTACTGGGTTCTTTATCCAATGATGATTATCGAAGGCCCTATTGTTACCTTGGCGGCCGCTGGATTGTCAGCCGTTGGCATTTTAAATGCTTGGATTGTTTTTCTAATTTCTGTGGCTGGAGATTTAAGTATGGATATTATTTTATATTATGTAGGTTTTTTTGGTAATACTCGCCTTCGAAAACATATTCTTAAGCGTCCAAAATTAGAGGCTCGTCGAGTTAAAATTAAACATTTTTTTAAAAAACACGGTGGCAAAGTTGTCTTTTTGGCAAAAATTAGTACAGGCTTAGCTTACATTACATTTATTACTGCCGGAATGATTAAACTGCCACTCCGAAAATTTATAATCTTTACTTTAATTGGTGGGATGATTTGGAGTGGAGTTTTAGTCACCCTAGGATATCTTTATGGACATCTTTATCTTCAAATTAGCAAGCATATTCAACAAGCTGGCATTATTATTGCACTAGTAATCGCAACAACTTTTTTCTTATTTTCTCTACTTAAAAAGTGGGAAGCTAAAAAAATATTTAACAAATTTATTCCCTAAAAATAAATTTATTTCTAAATAATATTTTTAAATCAGATTTATTAAAAATAATCTAAAATGAAAAACCAACAAAAAAATATACTGTTCGGGGTAGCTGGTGAAGGGTTAGGACACTCTGCTCGAGCTAAAATAGTCATTCGACACTTAATCAAACAAGGTCATAGGGTTAAAATAATAACCTACCATCAGGGGTATTGGGACTTAAAAAATGAATTTATTGATGTAAAAAAAATATTTGGCCTAAGATTTTCACACAAAAACGGTAAAACAACTTATCCAGGAACAATTTTAGAAAATATTAAAAAAACACCTAGGGCTACCAGAAGTTTCCAAGAGGTTAAAAAACTAGTCAAAAAGTTTAAACCCGATGTTATTTTTACAGACTTAGAGCCAATAAGCTCTTTAATCGCTCATCTTTATAAAATTCCTCTGATTTCCATTGATAATCAACATCGCCTTACGCAGGGAGAAGTTGAATATAATAGAAAGTGGATTGTAGATTATTATTTAAATAAAATGGGTGTTTCAACGGTTGCTTTTAATGCCCAGGCCTACATTATTACCAGTTTTTTTGATTTTAAAATAACTCACCCTAATACATACATCATTCCACCTATATTACAAAACAAAATTTTAAAAGCTCGCCCTACTGTAAGTAATCATATTTTGGTCTATAACACAACAACAAATGTTAAAACTCTGTTAAATTTATTAAAAAAACGCCCCGAAACATTTATTATTTATGGTCCCAATAAAAACAAGCAAGAAAAAAATTGTATTTTTAAAAAACAAAGTAAGGAGGAATTTTTTCAAGATTTGATTTCAGCTAAAGCTGTAATTGCCAGTGCTGGTTTCACTTTAATTTCAGAAGCAATCCAATTGAGAAAACCCTACCTAGCCCTACCGATTCGAAGAAGAGTGGAACAACTAATAAATGCTTATTATTTAAAAAAATTAAATTATGGCAATTATTCGGAAAATTTATCATCTCGGGAGATAGATCTTTTTTTGAAAAATATTCCTAATTACAAAAAAGCTTTGGAAAAACATGAACGAAAGGATAATTCTACTTTATATAAATTATTGAATAAATTGCTCAAAGAATTTTAGCTTTAAAAAATATTAAAATTAGTATATAATATACTATATAAGCACTGGTTTAAAGTAATGACTATATTTTTTTGGCAATATTTTTGGATATTACTTTCTTCCTGATATTCTTCCTGTCAAATTTTAAACAGGAGTGTCAAAATATACGTCAGAAACTAACATCCAAAAAGATTGCTGAATACAGCTTTTTTGAAGACAACCTTAGATGAGTTATAAAGTAGAATATATTTATCATAAACAACGTGCTCCAGTCTTCATCCACTAAATTGAGAATTTATTTTAAACAAATATATGGAAGAGAGCAATGTAAAATTAAATTTTTTAAAAACTACTATTTTAGAAAATGCTGATTTAGAGGTTTTTACTAATAGTTTTATTTATCATGATGACACTTATTTCCAAGAAAGTGTTGGGAGTCTTTTTGGTGTCATTCAAGTTTTAGATGACTCGGAACAATCTGAATATATACCAAATCTTTTAACCAACCTTATTAAAAAAGAATTCTATTCTCAATCTAAAAGACCAACTGAAGAAAGTTTTGAAGCTGGTTTAAAAAAGGCTAATTTAGCTTTGGCAGACTTAGCAGAGCATGATATTTTAAAATGGAATAATAATTTACACAGTCTTGTTGGAGTTTTTAAAAATAGAACTCTTTATTTTACACAAGTCGGTCTAGCAAAAATTTTTTTAGGTAGAGACAATAAAATTATTAATCTTTCGGAGCCAAATTTATCAACCAATATTCACCCTGTTAAAACATTTCGTGATGTCGTTGTTGGTGAAATTAAACCAAATGATAAAATAATTATTACCACTCCGACAATTCAAAATATTTTTAAACCAAATGATTTAAATAGACTTTTTGATACATTCGATTCTAAAGAATTTGATAATTTATTTATCAAAACAATTAAAAAAGAAGGTAAAAATATTAGTGCTATAATTATAAATATTGAAGAGAGAGAGAAAAAAATAATTGAACCAAAGTCCACGATAGCCCTTGATGAAAATATGACTATTGAAAAATTAACTAAAAATAAAAATTTTCTCGGTGGAAAAATTAAAAAAATTGAAAAGAAGCAGAAGAATAAAAAGGTCAAAAAAGATACGGGAGGAGGAATTTCTTTAAAAGAAAAAAGGAAAGGAGAAGATCCTCCAAAAAGTAAAAGTGCTACCAGAACCGAAAATCCACCCCTAGCTAAAATAGCTAAGGCTAAATTCCCTCAGAAGAAAAAAGAAAGGAAAAAGAATAGCCAGAAAGAGAAAATTAAAACGGTAGAGAAAAAAAGCCCTTCTGGAGAGCAGAAGAATAAAAATCTCTTACTAGATTCTTCCAAAAAAGAATTGGGGGCAAAAACATTTTCTAAAAACAATAAACCCATTAAAAAACTAAATGATCTCAAGCCTGTTGAAAAAGTAAATAATACAATAGAGACCTCTCCTTTTGAAAAAACTCCCGAAATATATATTAGCAGTGATGATGATAACTTGGAAAAAGCTAGTAAAAAGCTCCCTTCTAAAAAGTTAAAAAAATATTTTAGTTCAAACAAAACAAAAAAAGAGAAAAATACTGCAAAAAAATTCCTTCCAGATAAAACAGCCTTCCAAACACTCTCGTCGGCTGATAATAAAAGCATAGAGAAGTTGCCTCGTCTGATTAGCAAAGGAAGAAATAGTTTTAATACAATTAGAAATATTCTTAAACATTTCTTTCAACAAGCAATACACTATTTAAAGAGGCTTAATCTACCAGATAATTTATCATTTTTGAAAGAAAATAAATTATTTAGAAAAGAAAGTTTAACAAAATTTAATCTAGCGTATTTTTTAATTTTGATTAAAAAATATTATCTATTTGTTCTATTGGGATTATTTATGATATTGACACCATTAATTGTTTTTTGGCTACATTCAAGTAAAAAGAATACCCCTTCTCCGCAGTCGGTCTCTGTTAAGCGAACCAATAATTTAAACGGTGCTCCTCTAATAGAGAATAAGGACTCAACTAGAATAATAGCTTCTTTAAATGGAGAATTAAATTTAATATCTGAAAATGCTACTGTTATTTTAGTTTACGGAAACTCTAATAAACTTTATGAAATAAATAAAGAAAAAAAGGGGAAAAGGGAAATAATAATTCCTAAAAATATTAATCTTGACAAATTAAAATCAATTGTTTATATGCCAAGTTTAAATTTATTCTTTCTGTCATCTGACTCTAAAATAATTTCCTATAGCCCCACTACTAAAAAATTCTATTCTAATAAAATTAATCTTCCGAATAATTTTAATTTATTAGATCAGGGGACTTACCTTGATTATCTTTATCTTCTTGATAAAAACTCTAAACAAATTTATCGTTACCCTCGGGACACTGGGGGCTTTGGTAGTAAAAAAGATTGGCTAAAAACACCTCTTGCAAATTCCGATACAATTAGTGCTCTGGCCGTTGATGATAATATTCGTTTAGCCTATTCTGATGGAACTGTAGAAAAATACTTTAAAAATAAATTAATCGGTACTAAGAAATTTGAAACTAAAAATTTAAAAGATATTTATACAAAGGATGGTCTTAAAAATTATTATCTTTTAGACAAGGATGCTGGTAAAATAATCCAAGTGGACAAAAAAAACGATCAAATAACCAACGAATATCAAAATAAAGCTCTGACCAAGACCAATAATTTTAGTGTTGACGAAAAAAATCGAAAAATATATTTACTAAATGCTAAAAATATATTGTCAATTAATCTTAATTTTTGAAATCAAAATGATTTTCAAAAATATAATTAATTTAAAAACTCATCTTACGAGATGAGTTTTCAAATTTGAGAATTAAAAAATTTAGATCCTACGACTAATTAGCTAAATTAATCAACTCCTTGCCAATAATTTCTGCAGACTGAGGATTGTAGAATTTTTGAACACCTTTTATTATTTCACTTCTTATTTCGCTTTCTTTTGTTAATTGTTTCAGGCGAAGGAGCAAAAGATTTATTTTAAAATTATTCTCTTCTAGGACAATTGCCCCTCCTTGTCGAGCAACCTCAAAAGCATTAAGTCGTTGATGATTATTGGCACTTCGGGTAATGGGCACCAAAATGGCTGGTTTTTTATTGGCAGCAATTTCGGCAATGGTAGTAGACCCTGCTCGGGAAATTATAACATCGGCCAGGGCATAAAAATGTTTCATTTCATTTCCTACAAAGGCAATGGGGTAATAATCACTTGCTCCAACTTTGAATCCTTGACGTTGAGCTTCGGCAACTGCTCCAGCATAATCATTTCTTCCAGTTTGATGAATTATTTGATACTTTTTAACTAAAGACTTCAACATCTTTAGAATATGTCGATTAATAAAATTTGCGCCCTGAGAACCTCCTAAAATAAAAATAATTGGTTTAACACTTTTTTTTATACCCAAAATTTTCCTAGCTGCCTCAGGATTACCATTTAAAGCTTTTTCTGGAATTGGCGTCCCTGTCAAAATAATTTTACTAATTGGTAAGTGAATTTTAGCTCTTTCGAAAGAAATAGCCACTTTACTCGCAAAATTTGCCATAAATTGATTGGCCATGCCCGGCTGAGCATCTGATTCATGAATCAAGATTGGAATGCGATAAATCCAGGCAACCAAAACTACTGGCACTGAGGCGTAGCCACCCTTAGCAAAGACAACGTCGGGCATATCTATCAGCAGAAAAAGCATTGCTTGCAAAATACCTAAAGGTAATTTTATTAAATCTAAAATATAGTGCCAAGAAAAATATCGTCGTAATTTACCGCTCAGAACCATTCTCCTTTTAATACCAGCATTATTCATTATTTCCTTTTCTAATTGTCCCCGAGGACCATAAAAAATAAATTTTATATTTTTTTGGGGGTACTTATTTTTTAAATACTTAGAGACGGCCACCAAGGGAAAAAGGTGCCCTCCTGTTCCGCCACCAGTTAATATAATTTTCATTATTAATTTTTAATTAATTACTAAATTTATTTCAAACTTTGAGGACGTCTCAAGACACAAAGTTTTGCTTAGAAGAAACTTTGCTAAAAATCACTGTCTTTACACTCTCTGGTTGGCGCACTTCTTTTCTTCTTTTTTTTCTTACTGCCGCTTGCCTCTGTTGCCCATTTAGTTACTCCTTCTTCCCATTTTTTAAATTGAGGGTCTTTTTCTGGGTCTTTCGGTTGATCTCCTAGAGGGTCTTCTCTGTCCACATAATATAGAATAGTATGCCCAATAAAAAATTTCTTCTTTTCAATTTTATCATCTGGACAATGATTATTAGCCAAACAGTATTTATGATCACCATATTTACAAACTCTTATCTTTTCTTTTTTCATTTCCAGCGTTCCATCCAAAACAGGTTTCCCCGTTTCAACTTTTTCTGGCTCAACAAAATCTTCCTTAGGAAATTTAGTCAGAGCCTCTACCATAAAATTATGCCAAATTGGTCCGGCCACATAAGTTCCCGCCGATCCTCGATGCATAGGATGATTGTCATTGTTTCCGGCCCATACACCAGCAGCCAGGGAAGGTGCCGCTCCTAATAACCAACCATCTCGGTAATCATTGGTGGTTCCCGTCTTAGCCATTACTTGATAATCAGGAATTACCAATGGGTTATTAGGACCAAAAGCTGGCGTTCTTAATTTATTGTCAGATAAAATATTAGAAATTTGCAAAGCTACATTTCGGTCTAACACTCTTTTGCTTTTTACTTTGCTAAAATCCTCAATTAAGTTACCTTGAGAGTCTTCAATCTTAGTAAAAACTTTTTGGTCAACTTTTTCTCCCTGACTTGCAAAAACTCCAAATGCCCCAACATGATCCAAAAGCCGGACTTCCGCCCCTCCCAAAACAAGTGCTAAACCATAATTTTCTGGATGATTAAGCGTAGTTATACCCATATTTTTTGCTAGTTTAATCACATCTTTAATGCCAGCTAAATAAAGGATTTTTACTGCTGGAATATTTAACGAAGTAGCTAAGGCTGATTTTAATTTGACTGGCCCACTAAATTTACCTGTATAATTTTGAGGACGATAATACTCTCCACTACCATCTTTACCAAAATTAGTTTTAACATCAAATAAAATTGTATTGGGGGTGTAGCCCTTTTTTAAAGCTTCAGCATAGGCATAGGGTTTAAAAGATGAACCGGGTTGTCTTTTACTAATGGTAACATTAACTTTCCCATCAATATCCTCACTCCAATAATCTTTAGAACCAACCATGGCCAAAACTTCGCCAGTCTTGGGATTAACGGCTACCAAGCCAGCATTAGAGAATCCATATTTAGGGCCATTACTTTCTACGCCCTCTCTAACTACTTTTTCAGCGGTTTGTTGTAAATCCCAATCTAAAGTGGTATAAACTTTTAAGCCTTGCTTTTTCAAATCATCTTCCCCAAATTCTTTCAGTAGCTTATCTTTTACATAAAAAACAAAATGCGGGGCTTGAATTCCTGTCCGACGAGGTTTAACTTGGCTTAGAATGTCTTCTTTTTTTGCATCTTCCGCTTCTTCTTTAGTAATAAAACCCATATCAGCCATGGAATTTAAGGCGTAACGCCAACGATTCAATAGTTTGTCCGTATGCGTCCCCGTAGGGGAATAGCGTCCAGGTTTATTAGGCAGGCAAGCCAACAAGGCTGATTGAGCTAAGGTTAAATCCTTGGCATGCTTACCGAAAAAGGTTTGGGCAGCCGCTTCAACACCATAGGCATTCGATCCGTAGGGGATTTCATTTAAATACATTCGTAGAATTTCATCTTTACTGAATTTTCTTTCTATTTCTAGTGAGAGAATAACTTCTTTTATCTTCCTTTTAATACTTCGGTCAGGAGTTAATAATGAATTTTTAACAAATTGCTGGGTAATGGTTGAGCCACCTTGCTTTCCACCGCTTTTGAGAATAGCTCGAGCTATCCCCTGAAAATCAACCCCCCAATGGTGATAAAAAGAACGATCTTCCAGCGAAACAGTCGCTGCCTGAATTGACCTTGGCATTTCGTCAAATGGTATAACTGTCCTTTTTTCTTCACCATAAATTTCATAGAGTAAGTGTTGTCCGGTTCGGTCATAAATTTTAGTAGATTCGGCAACTACTCGTTTATTTACTTTGTCTGGGTTTGGTAAATCCTTAGCATAATAGGCAAAAACTCCTGCTACTCCGAGAATACCTACTATAAAAACAGTTAATCCAGACCAAAATAAAAACTTCCAAAAACTAAATTTTTTCTTTTTGGATTTTTTATTATTTCTATTCATTTTTTGTTTTCGATAGTTTCTTTTTGTTTTCATTTGATCACTATTTATCGAATTACCTTTTAATAACAGTTTAGCAAAAAATACAATAAAAAACAAGATAACTATACTTTTCAAAAATAAGACTGCCATTTATTTTTTTATTTGTTTTTTATGAAAAATTTGCCAACCTATCCAACATTAGCCTTTAAAAGCATTTATATACCGAGTTTATTAATTCAATTATAGCCTATTGTTAAATTAAAGTAAAATTTAAAAAATGTAGCCCTTCATGCTTCTATATAAATTCAATACCTAGGCAAGGATTTAAAAGGGTTTATTTTGGAATGATATATTAAGCGTAGTTTTGAATTATTCTATTTAAGTGAAATATCAATGAAAGAACAAACTTTTTAAACCCAAAACGCTACGCAGACCAACGAGAGATTGCTAAGAAATATAAGTTCTCACACCATTAACATGCGCTTAAGATTAACAAGTTATTTGGATCTATGGGGTCTCCTTATACCTCTCTTGCTTTAAGCCTATTTTTGATATACACTTAACATTTGTAATAATAAACATTTATTTCTATGACTCAATCAAACATAGCTATTCGTTTTAGTGAAGTTAGCTTTAAATACGATAGTGGAAAAGAAATTCTTGCTGAAGCATCTTTTGCCATTAGGGAAGGAATGAAATTAGCTCTAATGGGACAAAACGGAGCTGGCAAAACCTCTTTATTTAATCTAATAACAAAGAAAAGCAAACCTTCCTCTGGAAATATTTATATCAATGAAAATTTAACAATTGCTTGCTCTCAACAAGTAATTCCCAATAAACAACTTGATCTAACTATTTCCGAATTTTTTGCATTATACTTTAAAGGAGAAGATTACGAACTAGACATGAATATACGGGAAGTCATGGAAACTGTAAATATTTCCCTCCCCCTAGACAAGCAAATATCTTCCTTATCTGGGGGACAGCAGGCCCGGTTACTTCTAGCCTCAGCTCTAATTCAAAAACCAGACATTCTATTATTAGACGAGCCTACCAATAACTTAGATGACGAAGGTATCGGTCATTTATTATCTTTCTTAATGATGTATGAAAAAACTTGTATCATAATCTCCCATGATGCAGATTTTTTAAACATGTTTACCGACGGAGTTATTTATTTAGATATTTTTAATCATAAAATTGATCAGTTCGTGGGAGACTATTATACAGTAGTCGAAGAGGTTAAGTTACAAATTGAAAGAGAAAATAAAAAAAATGCTCAATTTGCTAAAAAGATTGCTGCCCACAAAGAAAAAATAAACTACTTTGCTAATAAAGGAGGTAAAATGAGGTTAATTGCTAAAAAAATGAAAGATGAAGTAGCTCAAATGGAAGAAGACAAAGTTGACGTCCGACAAGAAGACAAAACTATTTGCCCCTTCATCATTCCCGCTGACACTAAATTTATTGGTGATGTAATAAAAATCACCTCCCTAACAATTATGCAAAACGGGGGAATAATAACCAGAAAAGCGGATATTAAATTAAGAAAACGAGAGAAACTTTTGCTCAAAGGACCAAATGGCATTGGCAAAACAACTCTACTGGAACACTTGGCTAAAAACACTTCTCCCCATACTCAAATTTCCCAAGGGGTTAGAATCGGTTACTACCGCCAGGACTTTTCTACTCTAGATTTCAACAAAACTGTTTATGATACTTTATTAGAGGCTATGTCAACGGAAAATGAAGAACAAATGCGAGCCACCGCCAGCGGATTTTTAATTACTGGAAAAGAAATGTTTACAAAAATTGGCAGTCTCTCCGAAGGGCAAAAGGGCTTGGTGGCCTTTGCTCAATTAGTTCTAATGGAACCAGAACTTTTAATTCTCGACGAACCAACTAATCATATAAATTTTCGACATCTTCCGGTCATTGCTCAAGCACTTCGGGAATATCAAGGAGCAATGATTTTAGTTAGCCATGTTCAAGATTTTGTTAAACAAGTTGAAATCAAGGACACTTTAGATTTAGGAGAGTTATAGAAAACTATTTCTCTTTATTATCTCTTCTAATTATATCTCTTTCCCCTTTTTTATATTTCAAACTTCATTTTATACAATAAGCCACGGCCGTAGCTTATTGTATATTTTTTTAATTTGGTGTTTATTTATTATTAATTGTAATTTTGTTATTAATTTCAACTTCAATGTCGAATATCTCTTACTATCTCCTGCAGTTCGAATTTAATAAAGTCCTTATAATTTTTAACTCTGTTGTTGCCAAAGTTCCCAGTATCTACCTTTTAACCTTAATAATTCATTATGAGTGCCATCTTCCACTATTTTACCATTTTCAAAAACAATAATTCCAAACTATTTTTTTGTTTCATTACAAACCAAAGAAATTTAAGGGGTTTATCTTGGAATTGAGTGTAATCTATTTTTTGATTTTTGTTTTGCATAAAATAGTTTTAAGCTTTTTCTAAATATTTTCTTATTTCTTCCAAGGGCTTTAATTTTAAATATGTTTCTTGATCATATTCCTTGCTTAACTCTGCTCGAGTATTCCTACCATATCCATCTGGTATAAAAATCTTATCCCAACCATAACCGTTATTTCCTCTGGGTTGTTTAGCAATTTTTCCCGACAATTCGCCACTAAAATATTTCTCGGTTTGACCATCAAAATAACCAAAAACACACCTGGCCGTTGCCCGTCGATTATTATTCTGAGGAAGATTACAAATATTTTCTAATTTCATATTGTCCACAAAGAATTTAATAAAGGGGCCGGGTAAACCACCCAGGCTAGCAAATTCCAAAGAAACATCTTCTACTAGGACTGGCGCTTGAATAATTCTATAAGCCTCTCTCACTTTTTTCTGAACAATTTCTTGCAAATTTAGAGATTGAATCTCGTCCAAATCTATTTTCTTATGAAAAATTTTCATACCCAAAAATCTAGACAAATACTTTGCCTTACCCACATTCCCCGTTATAAAATAAATTTTCTTTTTTATCACTCTGAATAATTATTTTTTAATTTTATTTTCTTTTAAATATTTAGCAACCTCTAAAGGAAGTTGAGGATTAAACAAAGCAGAAGTAGCACACATCACAAATTCCGCCCCCGCTTTAATGTGTCGCATAAAACTTTCTGCATTAGTTACTCCGCCACAGCCAACAATTTTAATATGCTTACCAGCCCTTCCCATTTCTTTTTTAGCCTCCACCAACCTTTCCACCGCCTTAACTGCCAAATCAATAATAGCCGCCCCACAAGTACCTGAGCTCAAACCTCCCGGTAAAGCTTGTTTTCCTTTTTTATCAACAATATTCATAGAGATTGTATTAATCGCCACCACTCCATCAATATATTTTCCACAAGCTTGTAACAATTTCTTATAATGAGTCTTGGTGGCAAATCCTAATTTCAAAAGAATTTTTGTATCCGGATTTCGTAAAGTTTCTCGAGCCATTTTGGCAATAAGGGTTGAGGCTTTAAGATCTTTATAAATCACCCCTTCTTTACCACTCACAT
>JAUTWP010017778.1:0-28474 GCA_033042655.1 Cyathermia naticoides
AAACTGCGCCCGTGAGAGGCGTCTGCTATAACAGCCTGGCTCTGAACGTAGACGTTAAACATTTGACCTTGACCTTGTGTAATCCAAAATGGATGCCACCATTATGGTCGACACTAAACAGCAAAATCGGTCAAAAACTTGATCAAAACAAAAAATTTTCACAACAAACACGTGCGATTGCTTACAGGATGTTGTTATTATCGTAGCCGCAGTTGTGCATGTCAAAATTGGACAATTTTGGCAGTAAATACAAAATGAAAAAATAGAAAAAGGATTTCCCCTTTTATAGTCAGAACGGGATATCCCGTTGCATAGTCGGAATGGGTTAACTGCCAAGTTATAGGTTTTTCACCTGTTACATCTCATTTTATTCTTAAATTGATCAAAACAACATAAAAAGCATATCAACTTTCATTTTTGCATTACATAGCACTGAATTTTTGTTGTTGTAGGTTTTTACCAGTTACAACATATTTATTCTCAGATTGATTAAAACAAACAACATAAAAACCACACATCAACTTTTACTTTAATTTTGGCATTGCCGTGGTGTAAGTTTGTTTTCCTGTTACAATTCTTTTACAGTCTGCTATATTTTTAATTTGTTTTAATATCATTAAATTAATAAATGTTTAATCGTCGCAAATGGGTGAATGATTCTCGCAGCGATGTTAAACTTAATATTCACTCACTCTCTCACTTTTTCAGTCTGGTGACATTCCGAAACAGCTGAGTTGTCATGGTGAGTTCTGTGAGTATCTGCAAGACTTGTCACACAGTCCACACAGTCTGCAGTTTTACTGTCGCATCGTCATACGACGCACTCTTGACGAACATCCGGAGCCGAAAATCAAGCACTTCGGTCTACCGAGACAGCTCAAACATTACCTAGCTCTGGGTGAGTTGGAGAGCTCTGATGTTGTCCTACCAGCCAGATAACACTGTCCTTAAATAGGACTAAAAACATTAATAACTTAAGCACATAAAAACTATTTCCACTCCATTAACTGGTTTAACAAAGCCCATGATTTGTGCTATCCTGTTTGTAGGAAAGTGCATATAAAAGATCACTTGTTGTTTATTGGTGAGTCATCCCATCCTGAGAGTGGTGTCTGATGTTGTGCCCAGGAGGGGCAAGCTTGAACACTTTGTAAACATAATTTATTATGGGCGGTATCCTTTAATCTCGGGTGTTTTCAAGTGGGATACCGGATACTGAAATGACATCCATCTGAGATACAGTGAACAACCTTTCTTGTCCTGGGTAAAAAAGTAAAGTTTGTTTTATTTAACGGCGCCGCTGTAGCATATTGATTTTTATCTTTTCATCATCTATTGGACGTCATTCATATGGTCATTTTGACACATTTTTTTCACAGGAAACCCGCTGCCGCCACATAGACTAGTCTTTTTGATAAGCAGCAAGGGATCTTTTATATGCACTTTTCCATAGACAGAACAGCACATACCACAGCCTTTGATGAACCAGTTGTGGAGTAATGGATGGAACGGAAAATAGCCCAAACTGCAGATGGGTCTACTGAGAAGGATTTTGCGTGCTTAGATGTGATTATTACTGGGATGAGACGCGGTTTTGTTTCTAACTGTTGAGCGTATTCCTTGACACTGGTGGTACACACGTTGTTGACAATTTGTTCCATCAAGTCTATAGATGATAATACTTCAAAATAATGGTGTTTAATTGAATAAAATTGTAAAAATAACAAAATGAAATTAATAATAAATAACAAAAGTTAAGTAAAGTTTGTTTAGTTTAACGATGCCACTGGAGCACATTGATTTTTATCTTATCATCGGCTATTGTCCTATTGGACGTCATTCATATGGTCATTTTGACACATTTCTTTTTATAGTACCCGCTGCCGCCACATAGGCTACTCTTTTCAATGAGCAGCAAGGGATCCTTTATATGGACTTTCCCATAGACAGGACATACCACGGCCTTTGATATAGCAGTTGTGTAGCACTGGTCGTAATGGAAAATAGCCTGAACTGCAGATGGGTCCACAGAGAAGGATCGATCCGATGACAGACCGCTTCAAAGGAGGGCACGCTACCGACTGAGCGGCATCCCGCTCTGTGTTTCATTGAATAAAAATATAAAAATGGAAATAATAATAAATAATAAAAATCTGTCTCAAAACACTATGTAGATAAAAACACAGTATTAAAATGAATTCTTATTGGTTAAAGTTGAAATATCTCACCCTCATTTTATAACATTTTTACTAATACAAAATACAGACACGACAAGGATAAATTCGTGTTTTCTATTGGATTAACATTATTTTCATTTTCCCACCAACATAACAACACATTTCACATCCTTTCTAAATTCAACGGATGTTGCCCTTTCTGGGTGGAACAGGAAATAGTCCGAAGAGTCCACCAAGTGGTATCGATCCGACGACACAACGGTTGTCACTTAGCTTGAGCATACTCCTTATTGGCTAACTCCTTTGATTAATAACTTTTGACAGACAGACGAACGGACACGTGGAACACGTGGCAATCCATCAGCAGACATTAATGCGTTTCTAACCCTGGTTCCACCAACTCATCACTCGATGACCATTTAGCCTTCAGCTAATTTGCACACCATCTCAATTTCCTAGGGTTTACCATAATCTCGTTTTTTCATGCCTCGCTGGCTTTACCGGAACGACCCAAGACAGACATGTAAAGCTTTATGTCGTCACTTCCGGGATGGAATGGCGCCTTTCACGCAAGACTTTGCTACAATCACAGAGAAAGCGTCCATTCACAAACGTGGTGTCCATTTCATGCATTTCTCACTTAACAGCCCGCAGTGATTAACTCCCCTGTGACTGGTTTCCTCTTGTTATCAGTTTACACTGGTAAAACGACAATGAAATTTCTCTGACAATCACTCAAGAAAAATATTGTCAAATTGCTCTCACTTTTGTATCGACGTTCAGTTGACAGGACACAGAACAGAGTAGTCACCCAGTTGTATTTTTCTTCTTCTGCTCGTTATTGGGCTTTAGGAAAGGAAAACAACCGTTAGGTATAAAAACACTTCAAAATGACGGTACAATCACAATAAGGTTGCATCAATGAAACGGGGCGATGGATTTAGTTGTAGATCTTTGTCCAGATTCGTTCAGGCATGTATGATCGTAAACTCTCCAAACAAACTTAACAGATTTAAAAATAATATTATCATTTGAGAGACCGTCATGTTGCTGGAGGTGTATGGGCCATGTGCGAAAATAGTTCTCCTAAACACTTGACTCAAACAACTAGTTTTATTAAAGACACGAATGTGTTTAGCTCGTTTTCAAAGTCAATGGCGAATAACAGATAGAATGCTCCAGGGTGAAATGTCCGACAGTGTTTTTCTAACCAGTAAATAAACATTTGATAGCCACCTGGTGTTACAATTAAACGCACAATGGAAACAGTCGGTGATGTGGTGTTTGTGTTTAACGGTTATTCTTATAAAATCAGTTATTGCAATAATGAAAGATTACTGGTTGCAATAAGTCTTGTTATTTCAGTGATGCTATCATTAGCGACTATGACCTTTATTATGCTAACATAATTCACTACGTATATTTCCTCTATGTGCTGAACTATTCATGCATACGTATATTTATAATTTTAAACAAAACAAAACGTTCATTTTGAATGGGTTGATGAAAAAATGTTAAAAGTGTGATGATGGCGTCCTTTGATGTTCTAATAAAATAAAAAAGAGGAATAATTTAGACTTTGATGAAAATAAAAACAGTAACTAATTATAGACAATGAACTGAATTTTATATTATATACTAGTATATTTACGTACTGTTAAAATATAGTAATAATTATTACCTATACACTCACACTGGGTTTTGGAAGTAATCTACGAGTACTCAGGGAGGACAAGCCTGAATCAGTTGAAGAGGACTCATTAAACCTTATCCAGAGACTGAATGTCAAATATTAAGCACTTTGTATATAAGTTTGTGTTTTAGTAGTTTAAAATACTCTTGAAATACGGTAATGCGTCTCAGCTAACCGTCATGATCAAAATGTGTCAGTGGTGAATGTCATATTTAAATTGTAATATATTCAAATACCAAGGATATATAGCGCGTAGAACACGAGATTTCCCACTAAAACACGAACACCAACATGTATAAATTAAAATGACACAATTTGTGAAAATCTCTAATATACAATTTTATAACAAATAATTATCTTAAATCATAAAATTGCTGTGTCAAATAATGCTCTATTCTGTACTATATTCTGTTCTCTATTCTGTACTCTATTCTGTACTCTGTTCTGTGCTCTGTTCTGCGCTCTGTTCTGTGCTCTATTCTGTGCTCTATTCTGTGCTATATGCTCTATTCTGCGCTCTATGATCTATTCTATGCTCTATTCTATGCTCTATTCTATGCTCTATTCTGCGCTCTATTCTATGCTCTATTCTATGCTCTATTATGTGCTCTATGCTCTAGTATGTGCTCTATGCTCTATTCTGTGCTCTAACTCTATTCTGCGCTCTATGATCTATTCTATGATCTATTCTATGCTCTATTCTATGCTCTATTCTGCGCTCTATTCTGTGCTCTATTCTGTACTCTATTCTGTGGCAGTTCGTGTTCTGCACGAATTCTCGCGGATTCTCTCTGTTGCCTTTTGAAGAAAATGTTTGATTTCCTGATCGTACAAAATCGCCAGAATTATTTTATTTTTTAACCATCTGAGTCACACGACATCGCTTCTAGCAAAACTGTGCATTTAGCAGGCGATCTAAACATTATGGATTGCAAGTTAAAACGTAAACGAGTCCAAACTTTCCGCGTCATTTCATTTCAATTTCCGGAAAGCCGCAGTTTTGGTGCTGGTCTATTTCATTGCGTTTCCCCCGTCCATTCACCGCTTAATGCAGACACATTGCCTTAAAGAGTCTTAAGATTTTTCAAGATTCAGTTTCCGGACTCTGTAATTAATCCATATACAGAAGGTTAGCCCCGCAATTAGTCTCACAAAAGAGAGATAATTCGCTGGTGATGGTGTGAGGTCATCGCAATGCGCGCGTGCGCACGACATGGCTTCCGTCATGCAAGCCAGAGGCAAGACTTCCTTGCATGTTTATATTGGACCAGATTAAAAACAAAACAGAACAATGTTAGTTCCTGACATTCATGAAATGATTTGATTCGCATTTGTTTGTTAGAAGGTATATATTAAAGTTAAAAGGAAAACAGTTGGGTTTAAAAACGTGAAAGTAAAATAAAAAACCGTTAACACACGATCCACATATGAATATAATTTGTTTTGAAATCACAATATGATGATGTAAAAGCGTCAATTAAATTATATAAAACTGAAGTTATGTGGGATAAAATAATGACATTTTTCACAAAGAAAATAACGCTATTTTCATCTGTTTAGAGTTAGTGTTGAGTACATGAGTTTGATGAAGCTGTGTTTGTAAGCACAGATCAATGTCAAGAGAGATCACACATTGAGATCATGGGAATGCTACAACTCTGGTGCGCTGTGTGTTGAGGAAAATATCGTGTTGTATGCTAGGTGTTTTCAACAGAATGTCTAGCATAAGTAAATTTTAAACAATATATTTGACATGTATTTTCTGTTTGAGATGCAACTTGCATTATCTGATTTGGGATTTTATGTTTTAAATTTATTTGAGCTGGCCAATGGCCTTATTTTAGGGCCGGTAACTCTTGATTTTTTTTATTTGCCAGTGGCCCATATTTTAGGGTCGGTGTTGAATTTATATTTTATTTATTTGAACAGCACAATGTCCCAATTTTTGTATCGGTAACCAGTTGTGTTGTATTCATTTTACTAATTTATGCCAAAAAAATAGAAGCAAAGTTTGTTTTATTTAACAACGCCACTGGAGTATATTGATTTTATCTTATCATCGGCTATTGGACGTCATTCATATGGTCATGTTGAAACATTTTTTCAGAGGAAACCCGCTGCCACCACATAAGCTACTCTTTTCGATAAGTAGCAAGGGATCTTTTATATGCACTTTTTCACAGATAGGATAGCACATACCACGACATTTGATAAACCAGTTGTTAAGCACTGATTGGAACGGAAAATATACCAAACTGCAGATGGGTCCACTGAGAAGGATCGATCTGACGACCGAATACTTCAAATGCGGGCACACTACCTTCTGAGCTGCATGCCGCTCCTAAATTATGCCAATACAATGTACAAAATATAAAATATAATTGTGTTAGTTGTCTTTGATAAGTAAATAAACGTATTATATTGGACAGTAAACTCACACATATCACATATGCCTAGGTATATTTAGAACTGTAACCAACTGTAACTGCAGTCCCATATGTTAAACACTGAAGTATTAGCTTGTCTGCCTTTGAAGCGGTCGGTCGTTGGGTCGATCTTTCTCAGTGGACCCATCTGCAGTCGTATCATGGTACTTAACCAGAGTGTGGTGTGGATGTGTGGTGCAAGGATTATAAGAGTATTACCTCATAAAAGTGAAATATATGCATGTATGCGAACAGTCCACCGTCATATTAAGAAAATAAAGACCAGGTTTTATCAGTAAACATTAGGCAGTGGAAGACACAGAACCACAATTTAACGCCGAAGCAAATAAGGATTGCGGAGAGGAAGCAATTGTGTCGCCATAATTGCTTTAAGCAAATATCATGAAATCAACCTTTTCATAACTGAAAGGATTAACACCTCGTAGGTGCCAGGCAGACTATACACTTTCTGTTGATACTTTATTAACAGGTGCCATCCTTGACATCGCAGGTGTATATTGTTAGATTTTCAAATGACAACCAATTTCTGCCATTCCATTTTTTTACTTCTGTTTTTAATTATCCGACAGCAGAAAAAGTAAATGACATATATTTCAGAATATATTAAAACATCTGTGAAGTTTCAGAGAAATATATTGGTTAGTTGCAAAGTTATTAAGTTCAGGATGTTTCTTTTGGCCACCCAATATTTGAACATCTTTAAAATAGTTGTGTAAAACACCTTTCTATAATAGCTTACTAAAATACCTGTGTTATAGATATGCACCAAACATGTAATAGCTGACTAAAATACCTGTGTTATAGATATGCACTAGGTATGTATGGTTCATCAGTTACAGAACAGCACTAACTGTAGTCAATTATTGGATTTTTCATTGCCAGTGATATTTATGAAACGAGGGAATAATTTTACAGAGTGATGTAAAACGAACATTTGTAATTTTGTTCACCTGGGAATCCGTGATCACATTTAACAGCTAATTATGATAAAACATTTAAAACTACATATTCCCAGGTTAGGTAAAACGTGTGTATGCACAACAATCATTTTTCAGACGCAACAAACAACGTGCTCATCAAACCAAGCCGTTCCTAACATATTTATAAGCACCAACCAGCGATAGCATCATGGTGATTCTCCTTGAACAATGCCACCCTGGCTCCTTGTGACTCTAGAGATACCAGCAGAAACATGTGAAATGTAATACGTTAAACATTTATAACATATAATCGCTTGGGTATTTTTGTTAATGTGCTGGAGTTAGGATAAGTTAAATATTTAATTGTCTCACACGCCGGGATTGCAAAGTAACAAATGAATATATCATCATGGGTCTACCTAATCATTCATCCGGGTATTCATGTGTGTCCAAGCGAAGCTTGGCAACATTTTAAGGCGATCTAAATTTTCGCAGTGATAACCCGTTTCAATGGCGTCGATATCCGGGAGTGATTAAAACCGAACAAAACCTCCATAGAAGGATCGCCTGGAATTTAATATTTCATATGTTCAATACGGCATGGCTTCGATTTATTACACGTGATAATGAGGAATAAGCGATGTGTATAAAAGCCTCGTCACCCAAGAGTGATCTACCCGTGTTAGACAATGCATCCACTTTTAAACACTTAAAGATTTAGAACACAATAACGTTTTGCTGATTGCTCGGTGCAAAGCGCATATTGTCCACATTTTCCGCTAGATTAAGCATCTTCCTTTCAGACCCCAAACAAATCACCGTAAAGAGTTGACTTTGAATATTTTATGATCTTCTTCTGTGATGGCAGTGCACGTTAAAAGCCGACCCCAGTTCTGTGTGCTAGTACCATTGTTGTCCTGCACACAGCGCACGTTAAAAGCCGACCCCAGTTCTGTGTGCTAGTACCATTGTTGTCCTGC
Organism: Cyathermia naticoides; assembly: GCA_033042655.1. Taxonomy (NCBI): domain Eukaryota; kingdom Metazoa; phylum Mollusca; class Gastropoda; order Neomphalida; family Neomphalidae; genus Cyathermia; species Cyathermia naticoides. The sequence continues at coordinate 8,218 of JAUTWP010017778.1, forward strand.
ACACTGCAGCGTTTTGCACAATATTTACAAAAAGTGCTCTCACAAATAAAATGCAAATGCTCGCAATTAAGACATTAACTTCTTATGAATATATGGATGACATAAGCAGAAAAAAGAAGTGTTTTTTAGAGCAAGTCCATATGAGCTGGGTCACAGAAGTGCCAGTTTCACGTCTCAATGCGTCATTACTTCCTCAATTAGTAAAATGATCGGAGAAAACAAAATGTCCAATGCACTTTTCACAAATGCGGGTCTCAGCTCAATAGTAAGACATAGAAGTCCGGGTTAAGGTGACGGGCATTACTGTAAAACAGCCCGTATACATAGAAGACTCGCTCGAGACGAGACTTTATTAAACAAAAGATTTGTCTCAACGTCAGCAGTTTGCAGAATTTTCGGCCAGGCGCAACAGTTTAAAAATGGCTCCATGGAAACCAAAATACCCTCAGAACCGAGAAATGATCTATTCTCGAATGTATATCTTCGATATGCTCCTTCAGTAGATATATTGGATTGTGTCCCAACCAGTCAGTCAAAGGGTATGGTGCGTGATGTTCTTTATGTGGAAAAGTTCATATAAAAGACACTACTAACTGAACGTGTAAACCCCATTTTATTTAGAATCCTCCATCAAAATTCAGGCCCAATTTCTCCTCATTAAAATAATTGCACTACCCATTTTCATCTTTGACAACTATTCTCTTAAAGAATTCCAAAAGCAGTTGCACCATCACCCACACACCAGTCGAAAACTGGGCTAACGAAAACTCACTTGTTTCCGTTAGTGTGACCATGCTCCCCTCCCTCTGCTCCCTTTTTTGTGTTCTGACGCGGTGGATGGACAAAGTCATAAACTGCTCCGTGTAGACGTTAAACAACATGTCTTGTCCTAAACGTGTAACCTATGTGCCAGATGTGCATGTTCTATATACGAGAATATGATGTTTGACAACTAATAAATAATATGGTGTCGTTGTTGCTGATCAGATACACTTTCATGTCGTATCAGTTCATATGTATATGCTACTGTCAGACAGTTTACTATCAGTTCACGTGTATATGCTACTGTCAGACAGTTTACTATCAGTTCACGTGTATATGCTACTGTCAGACAGTTTACTAATTTGATTGCACAACATAAAACTGTTTCATTAACGTACTGTTTGTCCATAGGTTGACATCAGTTTTATTATTCTTTCTGATATTTAAATCCAAATGGTAACACCGTTTTTGAAAACGTGGATATTTTATTGACAATGAAACAACTTCTAAGCCAGTATAGGGAGTTGCGGGATGTACATGTGGCTCAGCCGGTAGCGTGTCAACCTTTGAATCAGTCGGTCGTCGGATCGATCCTTCATAGTGGAACCACATGCAGTTTGGGCTATTGTTCGTTCCAAAGAGTGCCCCACATCTGGTACATCAAAGGCCGTGGTATGTGCTGTCCTGTATGTGGGAAACTACATAAAAGGATTCCTTGAGGCTTATCGGAAAGAGTAGCCCATATGAATGACGTCCAATAGCCAATGATAAAATAAAAATCAACCTTTACTTTCTAAGCCAGTGTGATATCGTGGTGTTCAGAATAGACATATTATGAACATGCTCGGGATTCTCTCAGAAGATGATATGTATAAATTGTACAGAGACAAATGCTACACGAATAGGTGTAGTACTGTACATACAGGGGCATTAATTTAGTTTTATCTACATGTAACAGCTTTTCGTGGAACCCAGTGTATATCTTTAAATTTTTCACTTTGATTGTAAGAGTTCATCGATGATGTTAATATGACCATGTTATCATAACTTGTTACACACATATACACACACATACACACACAAACATACGCACACTAACATACACACAGTGACATATACATGACAGCACATACCACTGCCTTACACTTGAATTAGTTATGTGTGATGATAATTATAGTAAAATAACCACTGCTTGTGAGGTTATCGTTTTATTTATTAAATTAAATTTATATCCAATATGCTAATTAAATTTCAACAGTTGAATGTTATCTTTATTATATATATTTTTGTCTATAATAGTATAATTTAGTATATTAAGACATTTTCATTTGTTTCATTTTGATGAAACAATTTAGTTGGTTCATTTTTTTGATATTCGTTGTCTTCATCTTCTTAAATAATTTTAAATTAATATATGTAAATAATAAAATGTTTTAAACGATAAGATAATGTGTGAAATCTTATGCTCAACTGTATTTTAAATAGTATTGTTGTATGAATTATTCCTATGATCGCCAGTTGCTAAATGTAACTAATCGAATTTGATTGGACTGGAAATAGTTTTAACGTGGTTACATCACAAACACGTTCAAGTACGCCTCTCCTGTGTCTCCCGTATGCCCTACACAGGACGCGAAGGTTGAATTTGATATAAATTATCTACTTTTCAATAATTTTAAAACTATTCATTTACTTCAAATACCTGAACCTTGGGTAAACTTTCCTATGGTGAGAAATCAATTTGGTAGATAGTTGATAAAATAAATAAAATCTCAGATATGAATATGGGAAATAAATCTTCAAATATTGGAATGCATACAACTCTAACCGGACCACCAAAGATTCTGTTGTAACGAGATTACTGTGAAGCTGATTGACTCACTTGTGCCAATAGTTCCAACCGAAGATAAGCTTCACGACAATAATACACATAAAATAATATCATTCTTTTGCGAACATGGCCTGGGATAGAATGGCAGAGAGCTGAAAGCACAACACGTGGGGTTTCTCGGTACAGGGAGAATGATTGCAGAAAGCGCTTGGGATAGGAACTGCCAGGGAACGCAATCACAAAGATAATCAAGTGTATTTAAGTTTAAACACGCTCGGATATTTCGCTAAGTAATTTCAAATTTACATGATCACAATTGAGGAAAATATTAGATTAACTGAAATCAACCACAAATACGCAATTTAGTGAAAGCTCGTGTCAACATGGGTGAGGGTCTACACGCACGAAAAGACCTTTCTGCTTTCAGTCAGATGATAGGATTAAGCAGAGGAAATATTCTGTGTCCCTAAAACGGACATTCCTCCCAAGGTACGGCGCACTTGCACCTGGGGCGGCGATGCATTCACACGAGTGTGTAGTGGTTAAAGAGAGTCTTGAATGGTGACCAATGTCATTATGTTCTTGCTCGCCAGGCCATACAAACTTTAAAATCCAATCCGCCCATGAAAATGATGGACTTATACTAAGGCTTGAAACGTATTTTCTTCTGACATCTGGCCTAGCAAAGCAATTGTGCGACCAATAAAAGATTAACTCCGTCTAAACAGATCTTCGGTACATCAAATTTAGTCTCTTCTGGTGGCATGGTTGGAGAGAAAGACTTTCCTTCAATGACCACGGAATTAATGAAAACATGCAAAACAGACAAATGAAAAGATTACAATCGTCGACGCAGGTGAAATGAATAAAATCATGCTAGATTTACCTCCCATTGCCAATACGTTTGTAAGGCAAGAAAAGCTGTTTGGTGTTTATTCCCGGATCATTGATGATACACATAAATGCTATATCGCTTTACAACTGGGCTACCCCAATCATTTACCACGAAATTGATCTCATCATTCCTTTTGTATAGTGAATCAAGACAAAAATAAATTACGATCAAATGCAACATGGTATTTATTTTATCATACATAATTTTCAGCATTATTTTAGAAATAAATATGCACTACTGGTAAGTCTCTGTACCACATAACGCAGCTTGGAAACTAGAGATTAGTACCAATAACTAAAGATAAGGATTTTGCACCGTTGTTTGTTATACCGACTGTCGCGCGAAAAGCAAGTTTGTCGTCTGTCACTTAGCCACGCCCCTGACATGTTCATTGGCTGTGATCAGAGATAATCATTACATGCTTCATAAATGAGCGACTGCAAAATGAGCGACTTTGGGAGATCTATGGTAATATGAGCGCGGATTGTGGCACTTAATTTGCCAACAAATCTAACTACTAGTGAACACCAACCAAACGCTGGTCGATGACGGAGGCTGAGGACATAATTTACTAACACTGGCGTGTTCAAAACGATAAACATGAAAGAGAATTGCGTGGACTACCTCTATTGAAATCTCGCATTAAGCAGCGAATAGCGTTAATTGAGTTATAGCTATCTCTTTAAGAGTATTGGCTATTCATAACTTCGTTTAGTTTTTACTTGATATTCACGTGTTCGCTTGTGGTCATACTTCAGTCAGACAGTCGTCTTCGTGATACTTCGGTCAAACAGTTGTCGTAAGTGACAAAAGGAAGTTTTTGAAAAAACACCTCCAGGAGGGAGATGACATTCTGTGTCAACCCGATAAAGCAAATATTTACCAAATACTTTACACTTTAATGTGGTCGTATTGCGATAGACTATAGAGACTACGTGCGACGTTTTCTGTGCTGTTCTAAAATTGAAATATGGAAACCTTAAAGTCAAATACTCCTCCTGACAGGACAGAAGAATCCTCTTCCCAACTTAAAGAAACAATTACAAATGAAAAAGATGACATTTGTGAAGTTAGTTCCCCAGCTAACTCAGAAGTTTCAGAGACCGAAAGCTTTGCTAGTCCAAATGGAAAAATTCCTAAGGTTCATCCGAATATATCAAAACCATCGTTTCTTATTTCTGATATTTTGTCAGATAGGGGTCCAGTTCGTCCCGACCCACGGTACTTGTCCATAAACCATGGACCCCTTTTCAGAGACTCAGCAGAGGGGAAGTATCCTCAAGATGATGTTTTTGTGTATAAAAGAACAATTTCAGTGCCAGAGAGCAATGACAGTATCCAAAATGAATGTAAGTATTAAGTATTAAATACGGCTGTTATTATTTAGTATTTGTTAGTACTATATTTTAATATCACTCTGTCAGTATGTGAACATGCTTGTGTGTGATTTGTGGTTAGTTATGTTTTACCATAGTATGGCACCTTATAATGTTTTATACTGGGATGTCGTTAAATAAATATTTCTATTCTATACATTAGTTACATTTTAACATAGAATGACACCTAATAGGTGATATTATTTATTGTGTTGGAATGTCATTAAATAAATATTTCTAATATATAAATTAGTTCATCCAATCATTTTATCTGCTTGTCTCGTGCCTGTATCTTTATGTCTCCTTATTTTTAAATGTTTTTTATTCAACCCATTTACACTGTCAAACCGTACTATCTGTTCTTCCCCCTTTTTCTTTCTTTCTTTATATAATTTGTTTTCATTCGTTCGTTCTTTCTTCTCCTTTTTAATTCTCTCTCTTCTCTCTCTACCTCTCTCTCTCTCTTAATCATAAATTATAAATGTTATCAATTTTTAATTATTATATCCTGTCAAACATTATTACTTGCAAGCCATTTTATTTTGTCTTTTACTGTTCGTTTTTCAATAGCATTGTCATTAATTATTATTTGTAAATGATACAATGACTGGCATGCACATGTATATTATAGTAAGAAGAAATTAGTATAAAATAATAATAAATACAGGACGTTCAAACAAGTATGTAAATAACCTTAATATTAATATTTTATAAAATGATTGTTTAAAGTTCAGAATACATTGTGAGATAGTGAATTTAGCTTTTAGACAAATACATAATTTAGACTAAAAATGTGTTTCTATTAAAGCATGCCTACGTATCATATCATATAATCAAAATTAAAAATACAAAGAATGAGTATTTCTAACTTTTATATACAGGCATATGAAAAAACAGTTGTTTATTACAATTCAAACTACGAACGTTTTCTACTTATATTTGAGAAATAGAGAAACTAGATATATAATAAAAAAGCTGCTTTAATTTAACAATAAAAAGTTTAATTAAATTAAAGTGTTTTTTCTGAAAAATATAGGGTTAACTAAACTGAGGTATTAACTACAAGAATCCCAATCCAATTATACAAATATTTCAATTTTAGGTCATTTATAAAATCCAATAGAACTCATTTGCACTTTTCCCAGATTATAAAACAAAATAAATGGGAAAAATAGTTTTAAGAATTCTAGTCTTAATTAAAATGAAATTATATTTTAAGGAATTCAGAATACCAAACTAACTACTAATAAATTGAAAAGAATATGTTTAGAATTAATGTCAGTCCAGCTTAACAAAAATGTAATTTGGAAATGACGATTTTGTTAGTTTCCCAGAATAAACATATTAACTAAATTAATACGTTATTTAAAGTATACCTCTCCAACTAACTAAAATGTTATTTTCAACATTGCCCTTCCAATTAAGTATAATTCACACAACTAAATTGGAATTTTATTTTTCAGAACACCAAAATAACTAATTTAAAGTAGATAACAAATTCAACAATTTCAGTCTTAATTGGACTGAAAATTTATTTATAAGAATTCAAGTAAATATATACATGAGCTAAAATGCAATAGCTGACAATTCACACAACTAAATTGGAATTTTATTTTTCACCATAATAACCAATTTAAAATGAAAAACAAATTCAATAATTATTGGACTGACAATTTATTTATAAGAATACCAAATTCAATAATTATTGGACTGACAATTTATTTATAAGAATTCCAATATAAATAAGTTTAAATGCAATAGCTTACAATAATTCACACAAATAAATTAGAATTTTATTTTTCACAACACCAAAATAACTAATGTAAAATAAATAACAAATTCAACAATTTAAGTCTTAATTGGACTGAACATTTATTTATAAGAATTCCAGTATAAATAAGCTGAAATGCAATAGCTTACATCAATTCACACAACTAAATTGGAATTGTATTTCTCACCAAAATAACTAATTTAAAATGAGAAAAAAATCAACAATTTAACTGTTAATTGAACTGAATATTTATTTCTAAGAATTGCAGTATAAATAAGCTGAAATAGCGTAGAACAATTACGCTTTTATTACTGTCTATTACACTACGGCTCTTTGATGGTCCGCTATTGCATCATCATTGATATGCATTATTTAAAGATTATTGGCTTTCTTCAAATTTGTGGTGTGCAAGGAACACACAACTTTCGCTGATTCCCAGTAATATTGCCTGATCAAGCATCGGGATATATTAATATTTTATTAGCCAGTTTCAGTAAACGTGGATTTAGTGTACATTTGTGTAGCGATACGTGTATACACTGACATGGACAGCGTAGATCGAACCAAGGAACCGAAGCAGAATGATCATTAAAACGATCATCATCAATAGGTTTTTAATTATCTTTCTTTCATTTGTAGTGGGAAATATTTACTGGCATTATCAACCAGTGCTAATACTGAATAGGAGATGTTAAAACGTTATTTGTATTAGATTAAATTTTCCAGTTATAAATATTTAAAATATACGTCACCTTTTATTTGATCATCATCAATCAGCTTCATATGTAGGTTGCTCAGGGAATTGTGTTGTCATTGTAGCACGTGTTTACCCTATGTCTAAGAATAACACAAACGATACACATACAGTTTAATCACACCCAGTGTTACTACATACTACATATGCCTTGTACACACTTACATACACACAAACACATACACACGTACGTATACATACATACTCGTATACACTTACGTACACATACACACATACGTACACACATACACACATACTTACACGCACACACACAAACACACACACACTTACGAATACACACATGTACTAGTGTATACACACACGCACGCGCACACACACTAATGTAGTTATTTGTATAAAATATATTTTAGTTGTATTAAAATAGTTTTAAATTTAAAGAAACGTGTGTTTCACGACATCCTAGTACATTGCTTAATACTTGGGTATTGTGTGTTAAAATAATCAGCTTATTTGTGATAAACCATATACAGGAATACTTTTATATGACTTTCCATCCTTTGTATGTCAGAAAAGTCAATTTAAATTAAACCAAAGGTGTGCTTTTGTTATTAAAATTTTAGGAATATATTTTCAACCTTATAGTTAATAGACAAAAAGCATTTCGTGTTTTTATTTGTTAAAACCTACAAGTGTAGCGCAACAAATGTTTACCCAATATCAATAGGAAAGTGGAATGGTTTATAGAAATAACTGCATTAGTGTGTATGTGTGTGTGTGTGTGTGTGTGTGTGTGTGTGTGTATGTCTACGTAAGTGTATATGAGTATGTATGTATACCTACGTGTGTATGTGTACGTGTGTATGTGTACGTGTGTATGTGTAAGTGTGTATGTGTGTGTACGTGTGTATGTGTGTATGCAAGTGTGTGTACTATGAAGCGCGAGTATATAGTAAACATGGTGTGATTAAACGAACTATTTAATTTATATAAGGAATATTTTACAACATTTGACTTATTAAATGATTTATAAACACAATTCTAAACAGGTTTGTGTTTGTCAATTATTTATTAATGATTACATTATATCCAGAGACAACGGAAATCCCACACACAATTATATTTATAATCATGCATTTTGTTAAAAATTTAGTAGTGGGAAAATTAATATCAAATGATATAGATTGGAATTCATATTTTAAATATTAAACTTTTATTAACTATGATTGTGTATTTTTATTTTTATCTTTTGTATAATTATTTTATATCTGTGATAACAATAATCTCATTTTATGTAAGAAACATTATCAAATAGTTTATGTTGTTAATAACACGTACTGATTAAAACGCTGTATCTATAATTTCTATTATTAGGTTATGTTTTCTTTAGATATTACTTTATATTTTGATATTATAATGGTGTAATTTGTATGTATAAAATGTTTTTATTAAAAATGTATACATGTATATTGTATATAAAGAAAATGCATTCATTAATGTACATAGTAACACAAGCAATAACAATTACAATACAGCAATACAGCAATTACATTAGTAATTATTAAATACATGTATAAATATAAAATAGCATTATAAATAATTATACTATTTAAAACAGTATAATACAACTTAAAATTAATTATACAAGACTAATTATTATAATACATGCACTAAAATCAGTAAACTTCAAAATAATGTTAACTTCATGATTTTGTTATCTTGCATCGAATTTCGGGAACCTTTTACAATAAAACATGTTAAAAGATGTTAAAATTATAAAATATTTTAATATATTGATGACGTTTTCAATTATTAAATTTTATATAATAGTATAGGGCCGTACCCTGAAAATAATCCTATGTGGTACGACCCTGTACTATAATAAATGAGAACAATATGGAAACAAAGTTTAAAGTTTGTTTTTGTTTAATGACGCCACTGGAACACATTGATTTTTTTTATCTTATCATCGGCTATTGGAAGTCATTCATTTGGTCATTAATTTTTGACACATTTCTTTTAAAGGAAACCTACTGCCACCACATAGACTACTCTTTTTGATAAGCATCAAGGAATCTTTTATATGCACTTTCCCACAGACAGGACAGCACATACCACGGCCTTTGATGAACCAGTTGTAGACAATATGGAAACAGTGTATCGTCTTATTCTGCAAAATATTTAAAGTGAACTAAATGATGTTGTTAATATAATTTTCTTTTATTGTTATAGGCCAAATATTAATTATAGCATCCTATTTAGCGACATAATACTTCGTGTTTCAGGAAAAGGTTATTTTTTCTTCATTATTGGAACATAATTTATATTCTAAGTTGCGTTGTACAATGATCCATTTTAAAACACGATATCCAAGTTTAGTGGTTTCATTAATCTTATTTATTGAAAAAAAACAAGTAGCCTGAACATCTACATGAAGACATTACACGTTACTAATTCATCTAAATAATTATTATGTTAATGACATAAACTTGTGATACATATTTACCAATGAAAGGGATGCCTAATGTTAAAAACAATATGTTAAAGAACAAGGTAAAGAAATAATTACAATATATTCTAGTGTATTAAGTAAAAACTGGTAATATACCAACTAAATACCAGATCTGCACATTGATACGGGTATAAGGTAAACTAAAACACACACAAATGGGTCACGTAATATTTCAGATGAATTACATTTAAGACAATAAAGAAACAGTATCCTTATAATATGCAGTTGTATCATACGGATAGGGACACGTAAATTGCATCGAATACGAAGTATTTTACTTGCATCTAATGAACATTGGTTAGTTGGCAACAATGTGAATTATCATCCAAGGATCTCTGGATCGACTCTTCGCACAGAATGCTGAACAAATCATTACATTGGAATAAATTAAACATATCTTTAAACGTGAATGCGCGAGAACATATCTAGCATTCATCACATTTTGTCTACTTGAGACTAACCAAACCACCCACCTGCTCGCCTGACAAAGAAAAACAAAAAACATTAGCAACTTGAACCTCTGATACAAAAGTAAAACTTTTCTCTGTTTCACCTGCTGGGTGTTGGTGTGTTATGTATACAACGGTATGTCTAAGGAGCAGAGTTACAGCTCACGCTTAAAGAATTTAAATTGTAGTAGCAAGGCGTTCGCGTGACGGTCTCTTGCAGAGCGGCTGGCTTACATCAGGTAGAAAAAGACGACCGGATCTGGGGAGATAACCCTACGCGCGGTATACCCTACACCCCGCCACAAATACCCCAGCCAAGCGGCCTGCCGCCGTACCGTCGCCGACCACAATGTGATAAAGTCCTGCCTTAACACGGCTAGTGGGCAAACACACAATTATCGTGAAAGGTGAAACTGTCGTAGGAATTTCTAATAAGTTTATCGGTGCCAGGAATCGTCAATCTCCCACTCATACGAGGAGAATTTTCCTACCTTGCTCACAGTTGATGTTATCAGTAATGCTGAACATTTTAACGCAGAGTTGAGTCATAAATGCAGAAGAACACGAATGGTATTCTGTATGAGTTGCTACGTAAAAACCTTGACGTTTGTCAAAATGGCCTAACTAATAGGGTTTGAAATGGTTTCTCAAATAAAAGCCTATTTAATGTGAATCGAGTCTTGTTTTCTTAACAAAGCAAGTGGCAATAAAATGAGTGTTAAAGAGAATAGCAATATAGAAGTGAAAGCGAACATGAAACAGTGTTAATGTTGGTATTATGTTTAGACATTCCAAGAGAAAGTACGATTGCTATGACCTATTGTTGTTGTTTGCAAGTATCTGCTTGCTACACAACTAGAAATAGTTTTATTTCAATGCTTTTGCTATATTATGTTGAAATATGTGATAATGATTTTAAGCTGCCAAGAAATGGCATTGTTATGTTAGTTGTATGAAGAATCTATTCAAATTGAATAATAAAATACAATGGGTGAGTATTTGATATGCATACAGTGTACTATAGAGAATTGCATAATAAATGCGTGAATATATAAGTAAAATAATATCTAATTAGTAAATGGATAAGTGGAGTAATGCCGTGGTATGTGCTGTCCTGTCTGTGGGAAAACGCATATAAAAGATCCCTTGCTATACATCGAAAAGAGTAGCGTATGTGGTGGCGGCAACCAGTTTCCTCTAAAAGAAATAATTATATCAAAATGATCATATGAATGACGTCCAATAGCCGATGATAAGATAAAAATCAATGTGCTCCAGTGGCATCGTTAAAACAAACTTTACTTTAGTAGATTAATTACAATAATTATAACAGGATGTGTAGATGTGGACAGATACGTAATCATCGCATGGCTAGATGAATGTGTTAATCAGGGATAAATCAAAACAATATCATATCAACTCTTGATTATATGGCACACCAATATCAGAATATCAAAATGTATGGGACATCTTAAATTTAAAATGTTAACTCTTCTCACCACCATGACATGCATAAAACAGCAAACACAATCCGATATTCAGATCACTTTGATCACGTCAGGAAATGCGAAATGCAATTTATTTAAATGGCGTTAATGTCCTGCTCTTGGCAGAGATAACTGCGTGAAGAAGATGATACTCTTCAAGACGACCACGAAGAGAGTTACCTAACACCACGAACAAGACAACGCAGACGACATTGGCCGCCATTGACGTTTACGCCTAGCTTGAGAAGACTTTGTAGTCACTTAGGATTTTATCTCAGTTATTTGACCCTTTCGCTATTTGTTTGTTGCATCCATGCTAGGACTTCTACAGGAATAGACTTATTAACTGAACAAGGTGTTGGTTTCTTCCTAATCTTTGATTTCTTTGCATATCCTTTTCTTCGTCGTCCTTCAGGCTTTTTTTCTAACGAAAGCGACACTATAATTACAGGCACTTAGCCTATTGTACTGCAGTTGATTTTTGTCATGTCCTGTTTGTATGCGTGACTCATTGACACATCATTTAAACGTGAATGCTATGCTTGCGTTACTCACAGAAAGTCGTATGTAATGCAGGTCAACTGGATGTTTTTCAAGGTATTGTAGTACTGGGTATATAGAATAGTGTTTAGTGTCATCCCATTTAGCTGAGTAATAATAGACAACTGAATAGTCTAATGGTAGAACAATCGATATAGCTTTAGGAAGATATTCATGTTTGAGGACGTCATAAATTTAAATTCCAATAATAAATCTGTTATCATGTTCAAACCATAATTATATATGTGGAAGACAAATTCTACGGGAAAACGTGAATGCATTTATTCATGAATCACTATTAAAACAATACCTATGGAATGATAATGATGAGATGAATGCATTTTAAAGGAAAGCATAACGTTTTGAATTAATGGTAGCCTATATATTGTATTTCTGAATCAAGCCCATATATTGTTGAGATTACAAGATGGAACAAAAACAAGAAGGGAATTGCAGATTGTTTCTGAATCAAGCCCATTAAACATAGTTGAGATTACAAGTTGTAACTAATGCCTATGTTGCTCTTGTAACACAGAGTCATTCAGTCCAGAATATATAGTATAGATTACAAGTTGTAACTAATGCCTATATGTCTCTTGTAGCTCTGATTGATTCAGTCCAGTATATATAGTAGAGATTACAAATGTAACTAATGCCTAGTATATATAGTAGAGATTACAAGTTGTAACTAATATCTATATTTCTCTTGTATCACTGAGTCATTCAGTCCAGTATATATAATAGAGATTACAAATGTAACTAATGCTTATCGTTCTCTTGTAGCTCTGATTGATTCAGTCCAGTATTATATAATAGAGATTACAAATATAACTAATGACTATATTTCATTTGTAGCACGGAGTCATTCAGCCCAGTATATATAGTAGATATTACACGTTGTAACTAATGCCTATTATATATAGTAGATATTACACGTTGTGACTAATGCCTATGTTTCTCTTGTAGCACTGAGTGACTCAGAAAAGGGATGCTCGTCACAAGGTATGTCTCAGTGTTCATCAAAACCAAAGAAGCCTCGGAAAGCTCGCACAGCGTTCACTGATCACCAGTTGGGATGTCTTGAGAAGAGTTTCGAGCGTCAGAAGTATCTCAGTGTTCAGGACAGAATGGAGCTCGCCGCCAAGCTGAACCTCACAGACACACAGGTGAAAACCTGGTACCAAAACAGACGGTGAGTCCATCATATCATGTTATATAGAACCTCACAGTCCATCATATCATGTTATATAGAACAGCATCATATCATATATAGAACATCAGCATCATATCATGTTATATAGAACATCACAGTCGATCATATCATGTTATATAGAACATTACAGTCGATCATATCATGTTATATAGAACACAGTCCATCATATCATGTTATATAGAACGTCCATCATATCATGTTATATAAAACCTCACATTACATTATATCATGTTATATAGAACACATATATAGAACACAGTCCATCATATCATGATATATAGAACACAGTCCATCATATCATGATATATAGAACACAGTCCATCAAATCATGTTATATAGAACACAGTCCATCATATCATGTTATATAGAACATCACAGTCCATCATATGTTATATAGAACAGTCCATCATATCATGTTATATAGAACATCACAGTCCATCATATCATGTTATATAAAACCTCACAATCATATCATGTTATATAGAACACACTCCATCATATCATTTTATATAGAACTTCACAGAAATACGTCACAACATTTTGCTAAAACGGGTGAGCTTTAAATCTAGTTATGTTTAACAGTGTATACATTTAGATAACAAATAATGACAATTAACTTTTAAAAAGTAATATAATGTACATGTATAAGACTTTATAAAGCCAATTTGGTTTATAACACTAGAGAAACTTGCTAAATTAAGAAATCAAAACTTGGTTTTATAACAATAGTCTAACATTAAGCTTTCTAAACCAATATCAAATTAGTTTTACATCTGTTGTGAACATAATTTAAAATTGAGGGATTGGAAAACAAATTTCGACAAATAAAATTGCAATGATCTTTTAGGACTAACGACCAGAGACAAAGTAAAATAGTTTAGCAATGCATTAAATCATAAATGTATGGGATTGCTTTAGAAAACAAAATTAATTAAAACCATATCTTGAGAACTGAATGTATGTTTAAAGCTTTCGTGTCCTTTATAATTAATTATACACGTCACTGACATGAAGTTTAACAAAAAGTGTCGTATTACTTTAAGAATTGAACAAACTGTATAAATAACACAAAAAGTGAAAGATTTTAAAATCATTCAGTGTCGTGTTCCCAGAAGTTTTTATTTTCATTAGCATTGGTTTTACTTTTTCTTTAAAAATAACATGATTGTTAAATACATAAAATATATTCTTTTTAAATTCAATTCATCTTCGTTAACAAATTGTATACATGTATCTTGAATTCTGTTTTATGCAGATATATTTTCGTCATTTCTAATTCTGAATTTAGATTTCGCTCCAACATTGTCTTAATACGAAGCATTTAATGCTTAGCAATGTAACCGAAGTGAATTAAATTGATTAATGTTTAATTTAATTTCAATTTATTTTCAATAATATAATTTAATTGATTATAATTTTAACTATTTAATTTTATTTTATTTTACACACTTATTTCGTTTAAAAGACAAATGGTATTAGTTACCACACACTAAATGTATTGTAGAATTGTTGGAACCATCAAACAGTTGTCTTAAACGTGATTCTAGATTAATTTCTGGAGTAATTTTGTCAAAATATCTGTTGAACTGGACGTTGTAATGAGCTCCTGTTCTATGATGTTTCTGAGATTTTTGAAACATAATCATACTGTTCTGTTCTTATACACTCTTATTTATATTACATAATTAAAATAACTGCCCTTTTTTATATATTAAACACAAGAAGTAAATCCAATGCAAAAAAATAAATAAAAATCAAAGAACGAAAGTTTTGTTGCAGTCTTAAAATGGTTACTGGACATTAATGTTACCGTTCAAGATAATCAGAAAACATTTTCATTTTGTAACTTTAAATATTAACTTAGTGACTTTATTATGTTTAAATAATAAAAAATGTAGACTTGCATGTAAATTATTATCTCTTTTGTTAAAAATGTATAATAAGAATTATTATGTAATCATAATACAGTACACTAACCATTATTTTGAAAATTACAATGTACATTAAAAAAAATTAACCAAAAAAAAATTAACAAAAAATTGAATTCCATCTATTGTTTAATAAAGTTAAATAATTTTATCATACAATGTTAATAGAGCTCTACAAAGTACTGTCAAATTATGATTAGCAATATATACAAGTGCATTTTAAATCGAATAAAACATTTTTGAAAAAAGTATTACAACAAAATTATCAAACAAAAACACAAACACACACATGTATTAAGCCACAACTTCATTTATTTATGTTTTATTATTTTGACTAATTAAATACTAATATAATTGATTTGAATCAGTCAGAATTATATGACAGCTTATTGTTTTTGGTTTTTACTAATTGTATTAATTAAAATGTTTAAATTTTGTTTTAAATTTGAATTTCGTTTGAAGATACTTGTTTACTGACTATACTTAGACTTTAATAAACATACAGCAATCGTGTTAGTTATTAAATGTATACACTGAATTCGACATTCACATGTATGCATAAATTAGGTATACAATAATATTTAACTTTCGTTATTAAATAGAAAGAACATGTATAACAATGGCATGTCAGAAGAAAGGAGACAATCGTCTTGTGGTGAAAACTAATCACCTCGAACCTAGTTATGCATTGCCATTCTTAAAGTTAATCTTATTTTTCAAATTTGCTCATTTATGGTTTTGGGTATAAGACTCGTGTTGAGAAGAGAAGGTGGGGATTATAAGCCGCAAGTATTCCACAATAGTGACCAGTTAACATTGTGTGTGTGACAATCCGGGTCATGAAGCATTCATTCAAATCCTTCTCCATAAAAGGAAAATGAACTCAAGTACCTTTTCGTATTTGTAATATAAAAACCAGTGCTCTCCGCCACTTTCCATAATAACGTGGAGTTATCTCCAGTTATGAAAACACTACAGAGAAAGTAGTTCACACGTGCTCGTCGAGCAATAGAAACACAGAAGCCTCCACCTGTAGAAAATTATCTAAAGAGTCCTCCATTCATTGCGAGTCAATCTTAAAGTCAACTAATAATATTGCTCTTCGAACAAATGTCAAGCAGAATTGAATTAACTCTAAGGGTATAGATTGGGGAAAGCGTGTTTATTGAATGAAAATAAGCCGTGTTCAGCAGAGAAAACACTGAATGCGGGACTATATTGTCGCTTGTTACTTCGTATTGGGTGAAGCGGTTCCTGAGTTTGTTGATTAAGTCGTGGACAAAATGCAACATCACAGCTAGCATGCAGATGTAAGAATAACACTCACAATGGCGGCGTCACCGACAAACGATTTTCATTATTATTACACACATGCCTATATTAACATATACTGGCAAAGTTAAACTCAATAGCTTGTTATTGCGTGATAACAATAGGTGGCAGTCAATTCGGTTATTTAAAATAAATACTTTTCTCACATTTAAAGGCTCGTTTGAATACAATACTAGAAATATCTGTGATAATTTACCTGGGTTTTGGTTGAATATCTGTAACAGGGATTTATGTGAATAAAAATAATAAAAATACTATAAATATAATAAAATGTTGTAAGTTTTAAACGTTTGTTAAATAAAGAAAACAAAATATGCAATACTATAATTACTTTAGACAAATGTAGTTTCCATTAAAAATAGTTTTAGATAATTTTAATTTTAATTCAGAACTTAACAATGAACTCGTCAGACTAGTAAAACAGTGAATCATTATTTTTATTTCATCAGACTAGTAAAACAGTGTATCATTATTTTTATTTCGTCAGACTAGTAAAACAGTGTATCATTATTTTTATTTTATCAGACTAGTAAAACAGTGTATCATTATTTTTATTTCGTCAGAGTAGTAAAACAGTGTATCATTATTTTTATTTCGTCAGACTAGTAAAACAGTGTATCATTATTTTTATTTCGTCAGAATAGTAAAACAGTGTATCATTATTTTTATTTCGTCAGACTAGTGAAACAGTGTGTAATATTTTTATTTTATCTTCACAGAACCAAGTGGAAGAGGCAGACGGCTGTGGGTCTTGAACTTCTGGCCGAGGCTGGAAACTACGCCGCTGTACAGCGCATGCTCCAAAGCAACCCATACTGGTTCACATACCATCCACAGGCAGCCAGCATTTTATCCAATCTCGATGCCTTTTACTTTCGTCACGGAGACAGTGCTCTTGCGCAGGCGCAACGGCCAATATTACCAAGAATGTTTATCCATGGACTGCAACAACATGTGAGCCAACTCCCGACACCTACAGGAAGTGCTGTGTACCCAGAAAATAGAGGCTGATCAATCAACAAAATAAGACAATAAAAAGTTAAACTGCAATGTTTAACGGCGAATGGACGAAAGTATTGCAGGAAGAGTCCATATCAAATATGGCAGCACACGCATTTCAGATTGTCATCCCATAGTGAGACGAAATTGTTTTGACTCAGTCTTGTGCAGAGATTCGGTTTTGAACAATGAAACGATTTTGTCATTTCTGATTTCGTCAAACCTGTATAACGCATACAAAGTGCTATAAAATGTTTGGTTGTGATATGGTGACGTCATCATTCCTTTGAGTGCATCTGTTCAGAGACATCATCTTTAAGACTGAATTGTGACTGCATCTACCAAAGTGATAGCTTAACCCGTGTTTTTATTACTTTACTGTTCATCACACATTCATATTATAACAGTTTTGTGAAAATAACATGCAATCAAATTGCAGACGATTTTATGAGCGGTCTTCTGTCGAAGATTGCAAGTTTAATGACTGAATAGAACTTACAGCTGGAGACAAAAGCACAGTCGTTTCATAAACTAGACATTACACTGTTGGTATGTCATTATGACGGTGTTTTAACTCTCCAATACATTGGTACAGAATTATTAGTATCAAAACTAGAAGATTTTCACTTTTGTTGGACTGTTTTATTAGCTGTATTGCTGTTCATATTGTATAAGGTTTTCAATCTTTGATGATTGTCCAACTCGCCAATGTTTTGATTACAGAATGATGGGTGACATGTTTCGTCAACACATTCTGCATATCATGGCTTCCTGTTAAAGTTTTTTCAACTTATTTTAATCCATCGAATAACATGGAGAGCAGTTTCATAAACTTTCACTCATCGATGATGTTTAAGTTAACCGTTAGATTGCACATTATCCAGGTCACAATTATTAGCTGTACAATCCTCGCCTGCATCTTCACGATTTACTCCGTAGTCCCTGGTGATTTGTCTCCGTGTCCTTGTCTTGCTGTGTGACCGCGAACCACAGAGCACCACCTTACTGGCGTTAACATTCGCTTATTTCATTTAACTCATCCATTTATAAAACATTAAAGTATTCACATATAAGAATTTCAAAAGTTCAGAATTGTTTCTGAGTATAGACTTTTAGGTATCACATGTATTTGACCCAAACTTACAATTTGGAATTTGATGCTATAAAAAGTCCATAACTTCAATATGTCTTCTAATGTCTATTGGTTAGTTGGATGGTTGGTTATATTTATTTTCGTGCTTACATTCAATTAAGGTTCAAGCACGCTGTCACGGGCACACAGCTCAGCTTCCTGAGCCGTCCGTCCAGGACATATATTAATGTTAGTAGAAGAGGAAACCCGCTACATCCACACTGTGGCTACTCTTTTTCGATAAGCAGCAAGGGATATTTTATATGCACTTCCCATAGACAGGATAGCACATACCATGGCCTGTGTTAAACCAGTTGTGAAACAACTGGTCGGTGCAAGTGGAAACACCTACCCATTGAGCCTTGCGGAGCACACACTCTGGTTTGGAGAACAGATAACTTTTCTGTAGATAAATAGAAACTATATCATATTCCCTTTTCCCGTCTTCGATGATAAGAATCGCGGGGATGGTGTGGGGGGCGTCTTATCTATCTAATTTAGCACTTTTTGTGAACTGGTCAACACAATTAAATTGTTTCCCTCTAACATGAAAGTGGCTGGTTCAGTTTCTAGCACCTCAGCCTGATGTACTAGTATAATGGATTGTGGAATGGAATGAAAAGGAAATATTTTAACTTGCTTACATTACAAGTGTTCAAGCATGCCCCTTCAGGACAAGAAAGGGTGTGGGGAATGATAAAAGATGCTATTGTGTTATTTATATATTATGTAAAAATAAATATTTAAAAAATAAAATAAAATAAGGGGGACTTATAATTTTGAAAATTATGTAAAAATGTTTAGTCTAAAATTAAATTTAGATGCTCCTCTAATATAAAGTATACTTATGACCTTTGAATTGTAATCAGTACTGGGAAGCCAGGCAAGGGCCCTCTAAATACACCCAGATGATATAAAGTTGACATAGAATATAATGTATTTTAAAAAATGGATTGTTTGATTGATCCCTATTAATAGACACATTTCCAGTTATAGTGGTTTTCAAGTGATTCTTCAAATGTTGAAGTACGCGTTACCATGTTGGAATTATGCAAATGAAGGAAGTGTGCAATCTAAATAGGGACGTATTAAATAGCTTCCTCATTCACACAAACGTATTTTAGTCGTTATATTTATTTTCGTTCTTACATCCAATTAAGGTTCAAGCACGCTGTCACGGGCACACAGCTCAGCTTTCTGAGCCGTCTTTCCAGGACAAATATTAATCTTAATAGTGCGGCTATTCTTTTCCGATAAGCAGCAAGGGATCTTTTATATGCACTTCCCATAGACAGAATAGCACAAACCATGGCCTTTG
>JAUTWP010017779.1:0-13753 GCA_033042655.1 Cyathermia naticoides
ATCGAAAAGAGTAGCCTATGTGGCAGCAGCGGGTTTCCTTCTAAAAAGTGTCAAAATGACCATATGAATGATGTCCAGTAACCGATGATAGGATAAACATTAATGTGTTCCAGCGGCGTCGTTAAACAAAACAAACTATACCCACGACCGACCGCTTCAAATGCGGGCACGCTACCGACTGAGCTACCTCCCGCTCCTTTATGTGACTTACGCATGTGTTATTATTTCTGGTTTCAGACATGTTTCTAATATTGAAATATTATGATCATAGCAGAGATGATCTAAGGAGTGGTCTGGTGCTTGACACCCCCTTAATTTTGTGAAAAATATGTTTTTTAACCTGGGAAATCCGAGGAGCACCTAAAAGTTGTACCCCTACATTGAAAGATTGAAATAAAACAATGTATTCCATTACTAGATGCCACCCAAACTTGCCAGTCATGGTGGAACATTTCACAGGGCGTATGTGATCGTACGCCCCTCTGAATTTATGTATTTCTTTCGTCTGCGCCTCATAAAATACTGACGTGAAGGGACGTACGATCATGTATGCCCTGTCAACAAACTGTGTGACTAATAATCTTTGTCTACTAAATGTAATACATAATTATAATGCCATTTTCTTTTCCCATCCCACCGTGTGTGGAATATTAGACTCTGGGACAACTTCCTTAGAAACTGACCCTGTACACATGAATGGTAAGGACGCTTGATGGCAATAGTTGCATTGTAAAAGCCTGCGGCAAAAAGTTCGTCCGGGTGCGATAATTGTGCAAGCACAATTTAACGGGCCAATCAATGACTGCATAGCTGCCAATGTGATCTTTTTCAATTTTAAAACCTTATTGTAAACTGATAGTAAGCAGTCTGTAATTTGATTGGCTAATTTCCGGGATCAAATGACAATAACACCTGGAAAGCTAATGACGTCATTAATGTGGAGCGGATTTGAGCCAAAATTGAGGTGAATTGTGGCTTTTGTGGTAAAATCACCAAATTTGGTACACATCATGTTTGACATATTCTAAATGATTGTAGATATAGTGCCAAGCTGAATAGTTCCCCTGACTCCTATACATCCAAGATGGCCGCCATTACACTTGGGTGGCTTAGCAATTTTAATGTTACTTAGTGGATAAAATCACCATATTTGGTATAGGGTTTTTTTTAACATAGCAATTGAGATTAGATTAGTAGCCATCTTGACCGGTTTGAATGTTTCATGGCGGCCAAAATCCAAAATGGTTCCCAGCGAAATTGAAATATAGATATCTGGCTGTAATATAGTCCAGTCAAAGTATACCTTATACCTTAAACAAATTGCAACACAAACATTTTCAACTGAAATGCATATGGCATGTGTATATTAAGAACATATTAAAAGTATAAGTTCGTACTACTAACGATAAATAAGATATTTGAATATCTGTGAAAATATAAAACAACAACCAAACACAACAGAAATTACGTCATTGTCGAGTCACCATACTTTTTATCACGTAAATAACGTCGAACCTGCCTTGAAGCTGCAGCGGTCTGCAGCGAACAAATATTTACAAATATTGTGATTTCACAACTTTTTCGTATCACAGATTCTGTGCGTTTTGCTCATAATTGTACAAATAATAAATGTCCACATTTCTAAAAGATTATACAGTATGCATTCACTCACAGAATATGATTTTTGAGAGTAAATGAGGACTGCCACTTAGTTTTTTGTTTCGTTTTTATAAATTTATAACTATGGAAACCCATTTAGGACGTAACGTGCTATTATGAAGTATAGAATGACAGTCAATAAAGTTGGAAATTATGGTATTTAGAATACGAATATTATTATAATTTAAACTGATTATTATAATTCAACACGTTTGTAACAAGAAACCCGGTAGATTTGTCTTTAAAAATTGCAGCAGTAGGGTATATTCTTCCATACCCCGCAAACTGTTTAAAGGGAATTCAAACTTACGTCATCGCCTGGTTTTTAGTTAAATGAAGTCAACAGCTTGTTATCATTGCAACGATAATTATCGCTTCGTCAATAAAACTAAAAAGTTGTTTTATTCACACCTAGGCTAAGTGAAATGGAAGGATGTGCATTATGCAAACAGCCATTAGAAGGGGCAATTGTCAAGTTACGAAAAAAAGGTAGTGATAGTATAAATTTCGCAAGCATTTCTCGTGGCGACGATATTAATACTGTTGAAGGCCAGGTCGTTCATCAAGAGTGTAGAAGGAATTATATTAATCCACATCGCATTGCTTCTGCATTGCACAGTCCTCCAGACAAAGATGTAAACACACAGGCACGTACCCTTCGATCATCTGGAGACGCATTTAACTTTCGCACTGATTGTCTTTTTTGTGGTCAGAGAGACCAAAAGGACTGGAAAACTGGAAATTCTAGCATGATTCCCGTAAGGACAGAAATTCAATTTCAAGATACAATACGGACTATTTGCCATAGGCGAAAAGATGAATGGGGTCTAAAAGTGCTATCCCGATTAGAATATGCAGGTGATTGTTTTGCAGCGGATGCCATGTACCATCGAACTTGCAGTGCTAACTTTAGAACATTGAAGCGGATTCCTAAATATGCAACTGATGACTCTGAACCCGTCAATAAGTTACGTAAACTAGGAAGACCAGAGGATGTCAACAGAACAAATGCCTTTATGAAAGTTGTTGAGTATTTCGAAACCAACGATGCTGAACAGATGACAATTTCTGAACTTGTTAGCAAAATGAAATGCTACACCGATGATCCACCATACAGTATACCCTACATGAAAAAGAAATTGTTGGAATATTTTGGCCAAAAGATTGTCATAGCTGAAGTTAATGGCAAATCGGACGTTATTACCTTAAATGAAACTGCATTTTCAATTCTCCACGACTTCTACGCGTTACCCAAGGAACAGGATCAAGAAAAGGAAAAACTCCGTATAGTTGCAATAGCAGCTAAACTTCTACGACAGGACATAAAGTCCGTCACTGTTGATGATGATGATACATATCCATGTATTGAAGACTTAACCTCTGTCGAGAAAAATCTTGCATTCTTGCCCAGTGCCCTGTTGTTGATGCTAAAAAAGCTATTTGGTGGAACCAATACTGATGTGAAGATAGCCTCAATAGGCCAAGCCATCATGCAAGCATGTCGTCCGCGGCATTTCTTACCACCGTTGCAAATTGGTCTTGGAATACAGATGCAACATCATTTTGCCTCCCGATTCCTGATCGACACGCTCCATAAACATGGATTTTCATCTTCTTACACGGAGGTAAAGAACTTCCATCGTAGCGCAGCAGCTACAAATGGCACTGACATAAAAGGCTATAAAGAGGGAGACATGTTACAATTCATTGCGGACAATGTAGACCACAACGTCCGTACACTGGATGGTTTCAATACCTTCCATGGGATGGGCATAGTAGCGGCGTCGACACCAGGAAGAAAAGCTTACACACGTGTACCAAGAGCAACAGCTACTTCAGACATGTTAGAAATAGGGAAAATTGGAGTCCATTTTTACAAGTCTGAATGGAATGGGCTATCTACTATTGCATATGAGAAACTGTCTAATGCAGATGCAGCAATGGACCCTACCTCAAACCTTGACATCTTGTGGAGAGTCTCCTGGCCTTTGAAAAATCCTCGGCCCGCATGGTCAGGTTTCATGCAAACGGTGCATGCTACAGGACAGCACCCTGGACCGTCATCAATAACATTCCTACCCATGATCGATATGAGCTCTAGCGATCCATCATGTATTTATTCAACTTTGAAATTCGTTTGCAAACAATCGGCTAAGTACAACGTAACAGCTGTCATTACATTTGACCAGCCTCTTTGGTGGAAAGCCCAGAGCATCATCGCCAGTTCTCAATTGGACAAGGAGCTCCAGGCTATTGTCTTGCGCTTGGGAGCATTCCATACGGAAATGAGTTTCTTGGGATGTGTCGGACACATAATGGCTGGATCAGGATTGAGAGAAGTCTTCGAAACCATCTACTCGCCAAATGCTGTTTCTCACATGTTGACTGGAAAGGCCATATCTAGATCTCTTCGAGCCCATTTCATTACTGATACGGCTTTACATGCTATTTTGATGGCAAGCATATTTGAACAGACGCGGCGAGTTGAAAATGAACCGAAGATAAGAGACGATTCACACACTGACGACAGTCTGACTTTGAGAGATCGAGACAGAGGTGGGGAAGTTACAGTTGGCCCCGCACGCACTGAAAAGGACAGGCCTAGAGATGTTCAAGATAATGAACTGAAGCAGATTGCTACGATCTTTGATAAATTAATGGATGGTCAAATGGCACCTGATCAGGCTAACAAAGAGGAGGTCCTAATGCGAGTAAATGAAAAGCTATCACTTCACAAGCAGTCCTTACAAGGGAAAACCTCTGCGCTTTGGTTCCTGTACATGGATATGATTGAACTCCTTCGTAGATTCATCAAAGCTGAAAGGACAGGCAATTGGAATCTACATCTTCAAACCTTGACAGACATGCTTCCATACTTTGCAGCTTCAGGGCATAACCTCTACACAAAATCTGCAAGGCTGTATTTACAAAACATGAATAAATTAAAAGTCACACACCTGGATGTTTACACCTCCTTTCAGCAAGGTGGCCATGTGGTGCGTCGATCAGATCGTTTCTGGGCTGGCCTATCAAGTGATCTCATTATTGAACAAGTTTTAATGAGAACCCTAAAAACAAATGGAGGTCTGACACGTGGCACAGGGATGGATGAGGAGCAGAGAGTTGTATGGCTTATGGCAATGCCTGTATGTGCTGCTGTTAATGCTGCCATGCAAGAATACTCAAACATTTCCTTTTCTACAAGCGAGCAACACAAAGACGTCACAAAAGCACGTCTCAACCGCGATGGGAAAGATCTTGAAACAGTCTCAAGCTATTTACAAGATAGAAACCCATTTTCTGGTGACACCCTCCTGAGAAATATCGCATCTGGAGAAATTGGAGATGAATCGGTGAATGCTCATCGTGCTGTGGAGATAGGACACAAGATATTAGATGCAATGACTGGGAAGACCATTCTTGAATTTTCATTTAAGAAAAAGGACCAAGTATCAACTCTTGCAACAAAAGCTTCACCCAATGTAGATGGAGATGTTGTTCAAATTGACCCACATCTTCTATTCCAAAGACTGATTACTACGGCTGAACATGTTGATGAAAACCTATCGACGATCTTCACATATGAACTCAGCAATGTTCCATCAGCATTGTTTGAATCATCTGGTTTACCATTACAGGCAAACAAACCAGCGTTGGCAGATGCTTTGTGGACATTGTTGAAACATCCGGAATGGCCTACCCCTGCTGCTGAGTCCCAGTTGCAGTTTGTGCTTGATGGCGGGTCGTTATTGCATCACATGGTATGGCCACGTGGAGCAACATACACTGAAATCCTGGAGCTGTATGTTAAATATGTGTCCAAAAAATATGACCATGTCACGGTTGTTTTTGATGGGTATGGACATGGACCATCGACCAAAGACTCTACCCATGTCAGAAGAGCCGGGGTAATTGGAGCCCAAGTCAACTTCAGTGAAGATATGATGGTGTGCACAGGAAAGGAAGCATTCCTCAGCAACAAATCAAATAAACAAAGGTTTATACAAATGCTGAGTGACAAGCTTGAAAGAAATGGATGCACCATCAAGCATGCTAAAGGCGATGCCGATTTACTCATAGTCCAGACAGCTGTAGAATATTCTCAGAATCAAGTAACAGCTGTCGTTGGGGAAGACACAGATTTATTAATACTGCTATGCTACCATGTTGATGAACAGTTCCATGACGTCTTCTTCCTTCCAGAACACAAGGCAACATCCAAGAAAAAAAGAAGAGTTTGGAAAATGAAAGACGTAAAGAAGATGCTTGGTCCAGAGATATGCAAACATATTCTCTTCACCCATGCAGTGCTGGGCTGTGACACCACCAGTCGAGTATTTGGAATCGGCAAAGGAGCTGCATTAGCCAAGCTGTCAGTTGACAACAGGTTCAAAATTCAAGCAGAAGTGTTTCACAAGATTTCTACACAACAGGAAATTTCACAAGCAGGTGAACAAGCCATGGTACTCCTGTACAACGGTCAATATGGCTCAACATTAGATAGCCTACGCCACTCAAGATTTCGAGAGAAAGTCTCCACAAGTCACACGTCTGTCGAGCCTCGTCAACTACCACCTACATCTGCTGCAAACACATTTCACTCGCTAAGGGTGTATCTACAGGTACAGACCTGGATTGGAAAAAGATCAGACATGAAGGAGCAAGATTGGGGTTGGGAACTTAAAAAAGAACGCCTTTTTCCTATTCGAACCCACTTAGAAGCTGCTCCAGCTTGGCTTCTGCGAGTGATACGATGCAACTGTAAATCTGGGTGTGCGTCAGCAAAGTGTACATGCAAAAAACATGGCATGGAATGTTCACCTGCATGTGGAGATTGTCGAGGACAGAGTTGTACAAATTCCCCTGCTATCGACTTTGGAGATGACCACGACATTTAACTGAATCATCATACCTTGTAGCCTACCTGATCAGTATTAATTAATAAACTAAACTATGTGAAAAGGTGCATTAATATTAGTAATTGTTTCTCTATGCTATTACCTATGGTGCATAACGATGGACTCAATAAATATATGGCGGCCATCTTGGAAATGGCGGCCATTTTGAAATTCTAGTCAGATATTTATTCACAGTACTCTGACATTGTCTTGTTTTTAATTGTTCAAGAATGTTACAATTTCAGGCGAGAAACATATTAATGCTTTGAAGTGCAGTACTTAACGTCATCGAATAACTTAAAATGAATGTTGTTTTTGTAAAAAGTACATTGTAGAAAATTCCAAATAAAAAAATAATCGTTCTCTATACTTTCCTATACTTTTGATATGTTATAAAGAAGACTTTGTAGAACAGAAAACAGTTAAATTTGTTCGTGTTGCAATTTGTTTAAGGTTAAGCTAAAATGACTGGACTAGTAATAAATATTGTGTAGGCCTACATGTAACTTTAGATTTACGTTACGTTTTTTTGTGTGCATTTTACGCCCTTCCTAATCGACTATAGATACCAAAACAAATTGCAACAGGAGGTTTCTAAACTGTTTTCAACTCTAATGATACTCCTGGATGACATACTAAAAGTAGGCAACAATCGGAGGATATATATACTTTGATATTTGGGGTTTTTATGAAGGGATGTTAAACAATTAAATTTCTAAACAAAAACACCCTCTATATTTATGATTAATAAAAAAAAGGTTTAATTTCATACTATGTGGCTAGATTTTTGGATGTCACCTCAACAAAGATGGAAGGTTTATTTAATAATTTTCAAATACTAATGACGTTGATGACAACAGCGACATCGTAAAAGTTTGAAGTTAGATTTACGTTACGTTTTTTGTATTTTACGCCCATTCTAATCAACTATAGATGCTAAAATAAATTGCAACAGAAGGATTTTTAATGTTTTTCAACTCAACTACTACTCCTTAATAATATATCAAAAGTAGATAAAAATTGAATAATATTTGTTTAGATATTTAGGGGATTTTGTATCATGGGGGGTCGTAAAATATTTATATTAAAAAAAACATCATCTCCCTTTATCTTTCATCTAAATAAGTTTTAATGCCTTGCTGTATGACTTAATGTTTGTGTCCCACCTCAACGAACTTTGAGCATTATAACCTGTGCTTTTTACATTACTGAAAACTAAACAAATACTACTAATCTGGTGAAGGGGCTTCATGGATTGAACAGCAAACATTCCAGCCTAATTCTTCTGATTTGATATTTGTTAACCTTCCATAATTATTTGTATATGATGGAATACGCCGGAGGCTATCGCATCCTCAGATTGAATAGTATGTTTTGACACAAATCTTCCCCCAACATTTTCTTAGTGAGTTTAAAGTTCCCGATCTTCGCAGTGGCTTTTGAAGTCTGCTTTGGCTCATGTTTTAAGTAAATGGTGTGTTGTCAAGTTTGGCATAATAGCAGAGAAGAACCAGTAAATAGGTATGAATCTCCAACAACCTGTTGGTCTTCTTGGTGCATTCTCAACTGATGCTGTGATTATCAGAACATCTGTATCACTATGTGCCTGGCTTGTTTTTAATCTACTAGCATTCATTGTCGTATTCATCTTATTTATTAAGCGTTGATTATTTTGAGATTTTGAAAGAAACATATCATTTTTCATATCCATGCTCAACCTAGTTACAAATTTGACTGTCTTTCTAACGATCCGCATGCTACATTTAATGTTAATGTGTACAGTTTGTCTTTGATGGTTCGTCTGACTACCCATCAAATATAACCAGGCCTCTGTTCCATATCTCTTGGTGATGCACTGTACATATATACATTGCAGATTTCACCAAACATGATACTGTGAGGCCATTAATTATCCACCATCTAATAATAACACATACATGTTTGGTACACTTAAAGTACGGTTTCTTTTGTTTAACGAAGCCACTGGAACATTGATTTTTTGTCTTATCATCGGTTATTGGACGTCATTCATATGGTCATTTTGACACATTTTTAGAGGAAACCCCCTACCGCCACATAGGCTACTCTTTTAGATAAGCAGCAAGGGATCTTTTATATGCACTTTCCCATAGACAGGACAGCACATACCACGTTCTTTGTTGAACCAGTTATGGAGCACTGGTTGGGATGGAGATGGGTCCACTGAGAAGTATCGATCCCACGACCGACCGCATCAAAGGCGGGCACGCTACCGACTGATCTACATCCCGCTCCTGTATTGTGCATATAGATTGCAGATCTCACCAAACATGATACTATGAGGCCACTAATTATCCACCATCTAACACATACATGTTTGGTACACTCAATAGTTACACTTAATAGTTATGAAGGTCACCACATTTTGTTTTCCATTTTTCTTTGTGATAAGAGCATTTATTGTAATTTGTTCCTCATCATTCTCTTCAATGTATTGTGTGACGAGTATGAACACAGTATTTATAAGTTTAATGGTCTTCCACATAGTTGGTGCTTTGAAGAGGTAGAAGCAACGTCTGCTTGAAATCTGAATTCCAGTTCTGAAAATTACACATTTTTTTTCTTTTCTAACATACACGTTATTTCATTAATATAAGATCTTCTTGGAATTCAAATGCATGCACGAAGAAAACATTACTTTTCTTGAATGCCTCAAATTCAGTGAAACCTCCTTCACCAGACTAGTAGTATAGATACTATAGCCTTCTAATTTTATTTTGATCGTGTTTGCACTTGCATAATTCAGTGGGCATTTTTATGCAGATTTTGCTCTGGAACAACCACAATTGCATCATTGCACTCTTTAGATGCTTCTTCACATTCTTTTTTTCTCAGGGCAAAACATCATTACACATCTTCATGTATTGTTTTCCCTATCTAACTATATAATTAATTAAACCATCATCAATACAACATGAACGAACTTCTGGTATAGCAGCAAAACATGTTTACCTCTAAAAAAACTGTTTTAAAGTAAAAGAAAAATATGAAACCCTTCTATATAAAGCATGCGTTTAATGTTATATATTTAAAACCAATTATGGTAATTAATAAAGTTTTGTAATAGACTGCGTTTTATTACATCACATTAATTGTTAATCTAAAATTGATTTAACATCAAAGAATTGTTATCGATATGTCACGATGTTAGTAAAAAAAATATAACATCAATTTTGGATAGGCATATTAATTATTGTTTTCTTTTTTTAACTATGCCGGTACCCATAATAAAATTAATATTCTTATTTTTTATCTACTTTTACCATGTAATTAAGTAGTATTACTAGAAATAAAAACTGCTAAAAACTTTCTGTTGCTATGTATTTTAGTGTTTACAATTGATCAGAAATGGCATAAAACGCAAAAATAAGTAACGTATATCTAACCGCAAAAATTTATGACGTCGTCGAGGCTATCAACATCATCAATATTTCAAAATCTCTACAAATTTTTTATCATCCATCTTTGTTTATGTGACACACAAAATTCTAATCGCATAGTGTAAATATAAACCTTTTTTATTAATAATAAAGGTAGAGGGAGGGTTCTGTTTTAAATTTTGACCCCCAAATTTAAAAACAAAATAAAAAAATATAAAAATTGTATCCTCCAATTTTTGTCTACTTTTAGTATGTCATTCAGGAGTATAATTAGAATTGAAAACCATTAAAAAACATTCTGTTGCAATTTGTTTTGGGTATTTCGTATGTTGACTGGACTATTTAGGCAATTTTCCATTTAAACCAGTGGTCCAAAACGGGTTCATCAAAATCCGTGGAATGTGAGGTCCTGACTGCAGAAAAGTGCATTCAAAAACCCTTGAGGCTTATCGGAAAGAGTAACCTATGCAGTGGAAGCGGGTTTCTCCTAAAAATGTGTCAGAATGACCATATGTTTGATTCCAATAGCGAACGATAACATAACAATCAATGTGCTCTAGTGGCGTAGTTAAATAAAACAAACTTCATTCATCATTTCCTTAGATTTATTACATAATATATATATAGCATTGACATATGGCATGCATCATATAGCTTTACTTTCTAATCTGACAAATGTATGCAAATTATAAATGAGCTATACCTTAAGGAGAAACGTCTGTACTCAAAGACTATGAAAACGCATCATTTAGAAAATGTCTCCTAATTTGTTTTCAAGGAAATTAAAATCGCTGAACATTTCAAATTATAATAATGATAGCATACCAAATGCTGTGCAGAAATTCGCTTTGATAAAACACTTGTGATTTCAAATTTCAATAAAATATTAAATGCAGAAAAGTCACGATCTCTTTTTTAATCCGATAACAACTTGTTTTTGATCTGATTGCTAGAAACCACATGTGAGCAACAGTGTATCTCTAAGCCGTTTGAAGTGTTGTATAAATAACAAACAGAACATACACACAAACAGACTGGCTCTGAACAATGACGTTAAACCACATGTCCTGACCTGACACAAATTAAAGGGAACAAAAGAATCAAAAAGTAAAGACGAAACGTTAAGCCCATACATTAAAGAATGAGATCAATGGATGGGTGATGGGAAGAAACGTGCTCGTGTTCCTGTGATTGCGTATAAAAGTCAGGTTGTCAGTTGACACATCATCTTCAAGTTCAGGTTACTCTCAAGTCAAGAAGTTTCTTTCCACTGGCATCACCATGAATTGTGCAAAAATTGCGTTTGCGTTGATATGTAAGTAAACGGTATTTTATATTTTATAAGTCGTATAATAGTACAGCTGGATTTAAAAATACCATAATTGTACTAAGGTTTCTACTGGCATCGGACTTGAGACGGGTAGGTCGAGACATGGGATTTTTCAAAATACTATAATAATAATAATACAGTTTTTTGTTTTTATTTAGCATTGCTGTGCTTGTGTTCGTTTAAATTTCAGTTTTGATTTTTTGTTTCTTCTCTTTGTATTTTGTCAATCTTATTTTGTAAAATGTGCCATTGCTAATAAAACGAAAAAAAAGAATCATTGTTTCAATAGTATTGGTGTTTATCTATTGCTCTTTCAAAATAATACCACATCATCCCCATCCCTAAAATGTAATAATAATACTGTATAATAAAATAAATTAAAAATTTACATTTTAATAATAGCAAAATAACTTTACAATGAAAATTTGTATCACAAATTTTATTTTACAGTTGCAGTGGTTCTGTTTTCGTCGACACAAGCCTGCTGTCGTTGTGGATGCTGTCCCTGCTGTTGTGGCTGTAGACATGAACATTTCCTGAGGCAACAGCTGCATGCACTGCAACGTCATTTCAGACCTAATAATGAAATCGTGCCCCCGATTAACACTCAAAATGCAAGGAATGCTCCTGAAACGGTAATAATTTAGCATACAATAAAAAACAATGATTAAAGTTTTCTTGACATGGTAATAGTTTAGTATAAAATAAGAAAACAATAATTAAAGTTTTCTTGACATGGTAATAATTTAGTATAAAATAAGAAAACAATAATTAAAATCTGTTGGTTGTCAAATGTACCTATTGGTTAAATGTGTGACTTTTTTATTTTTATATTATTACTAGGTAACTAAAGTATAATTAAATGTAAGTTTTCAAGACAAGACAAGACAAGAATTTATTACACTCAGGCTGTACTCTACGGCATAATAATGAGGAAATGTTTTACAATGGTAGGACAGAATTTAACAGGAGCAAAATAATGATTACCGAAAAAAATGATAATAGTTGAAAAACGAAATAAAATAAAAGGTAGTACAAATATAATACAAATATAAATATGAATACACATGGTTTTGTATCAGTAATATAATACCTTTTTAAAGAGAATTTTCTAAATATTTTTAGGTTATTGGAGAACAAAGAACATTGAAGTTAGAGGAAGTACTACAGGATCGGAAGCAGGTTAGAGCAGTGAGAGGAGAGAAAAGAGTAGCAGCTCCAGAGACGTACCGCCGTCAACAGTAGCAGACTTGTCAAGACTAATGTAGAAAGGAGATACGAAACTCCAATAGCAGATGCATTCAAAGAGATTATACATCCAATGTTAACATTAATTTGATATTTATAAAATAAAAAGTTAAATTGATATTGATATTTTAAAAGTAAAATAATTTTATATTTTGAAAATAAAATAATTGATAATGAACTAATGTGTTGTTTGTATTTTCAATGGGACTTTTTAGAGTGATCTTACAAAATTAATGTGACATATGTATAATTCAACGGGATGGCAATTTTATCCATTTTTTTTCTTCAAAAAGAATTGCATTTTGTTTTTAACTTTCGCTGCTTTGGGACATTTTTGCATTAGTGTAGCTGTTACAAAGAATTCTGAGCTTTATTTTCACCAAGTCCACTAATATGAGTATGTGTTGCTATGTCTGTGGGGAAGTGCATACAAAAGATCCCTTGCTGCCTATCGGAAAGAGTAGCCTATATGACAGCAGCGGGTTTCCTCTAAAAAGAAATGTGTCAAAATGGCCATATGTATGACGCCCAATAGCCTATGATAAGATAACAATCAATGTGATCCAGTGGCGTCGTTAAATAAAACCCACTTTACTTGCTGATGGCACGTGCTTGAACACTTATTTAGTGATGTAAGCACGTTCAACTTTTGGCAGTCCTTGTTGATGGCAATAAAATACTTTATAATTCATTGAGATAGAAAATTACTAAATTAATTTTAGTGACCACATATGACTCACAATCTCACAATGAAACAGAAGCAATGTTTAACGACGACCCAACACGTTGTTTTAATCAGCAGTCATTCGATGCCAAATATGCAGTATTTGGTATACATGACCTTAAAAACAAATCCGTTGTCGCCACATAGAGTACTCTTTTTGATAAACACCAACAATTGTTTTACCTATACTTTCCGAGACAGGATAACACACACTACTGCTATTAATGAACTAGTGGATCACTAGTGGATCAGCAGAAGTCGTTCCTAGTCTCACCCTGTCTTATATGTCTGAGCCTAGAACAGTGACTGTGAGTCTTAATAGCATAAACCATAGCTTTCTCGTGATAGTTGCATGTAAGCTCACTTAGTTTCCAATGAAAAAAACGTGTTTTATTTAGAAAAAAAGTAAAGTTTGTTTTGTTTAACGACGCCACTGGAACACATTGATTTTTATCTTATCATCGGCTATTGGACG
>JAUTWP010017890.1:0-13749 GCA_033042655.1 Cyathermia naticoides
ACTGTGACATATAAATCACAGATCTGTCATGTGTAACTGTGACGCTATTAATGGCATACATGTGTTACTCTGTGATACACTATTAATGGCATGTGTAACTTTGTGACACTATTAATGGCAGGTGTTACTTTGTGACACTATTAATGGCAGGTGTTACTTTGTGACACTACATGTATATTAATGGCATGTGTTTCTTTGTGACACTACATGTATATTAATGGCATGTGTTACTCTGTGATACATTATTAATGGCATGTGTTACTTTGTGACGCTATTAATGGCATATGTTACTTTGTGACACTATTAATGGCATGTTACTTTGTGACACTATTAATGGCATGTGTTACTTTGTGACACTATTAATGGCATGTGTTACTTTGTGAAACTACATGTATATTAATGGCATGTGTTACTTTATGACACTACATGTATATTAATGGCATGTGTTACTTTATGACACTACATGTATATTAATGACATGTGTTACTTTGTGAAACTACATGTATATTAATGGCATGTGTTACTCTGTGATGCACTATTAATGGCAAGTGTTACTTTATGACACTATTAATGGCATATGCTACTTTATGGTACTATATTAATGGGCATTTACTTTATGGTACTATATTAATGGGCATGTGTTACTTTTGATACTATATTAATGGAGGTGTTAATGTTATGTGGAACAACATAGATATGCATTACTATGTATATATATTTTTTGTTCTTTCAGGTGGACTTCCCACCCAATCTCCAATCAGCCTGAGACCAAATGACAGTGCCAAATCTTCTCACAATGAATCAAAGACGAATGGAATTGATAAAAATAATCCTCTATACAGACACAATTTATGTAAATGGCCAGGTTGTGATACGCCTTGTGAAGACTATTCCACCTTTTTAAAGTAAGACAAACTATAGTAATGTTGTAAATTGTTCATCTCTTAGTTAAAGTGAAGTTTGTTTTATTTAATGACACCACTGGAGCACATTTCATTTTTATCTTATCAGCGGCTATTGGATGTCATTCATATGGTAATTTTCACACATTTTTTTAAGGGAAACCCGCTGCCACCATATAGTCCACTCTTTCCGATAAGCAGCAAGGGATTTTTTATAAGCACTTTCTCACAGACAGGACAGCACATACCACAGCCTTTGATGAACCAGTTGTGGTGCACTGGTTGGAATGGAAAATAGACCAAACCGCAGATGGGTCCACTGAGAAGGATTGATCTGACGATCGACCGCTTCAAAGGCGGGCATCAGGAAGTTTCACATAATATGTTTCAGCAGCATCCTGGTGCCTTCCTCGGGGAAATGGAACTAATACATCATGATATATGATTAACTGATATAATTATGGTATACCATGCTAATATGGATATTACATATGTGTTAGGAATCAAAAACTTTTTCCTTTTCTTGAGTTAGGTCGCATGATTTTGTGGAAACGTCAGATTATCTGTAGCTTATAGATGAACATTTAAAAATCAAAATCTTAGTTGTCACAGTCTGAAAAATTGTCATCACAATGCAAAAGTAAAATTTGGTTCATTTAATAATGCCATTAAAGCAAATTGATTCCATTTTAATCATTGGCTATTGGATGTCCATATTGCAATACAAATTTCATGTACAATTGAGAATTGTATACCAGTATAAGGTTTAAAGGTTTTATTAGTATGTCTAATGCTACTTGCAGTTGGTATACATTTTTATCATAAAAAATGCATATTTTGCAATGGGAAATTCATTAAAAAAAATCATTATCTCAGTAGTAATGAAAAGTCTGGTATTATTTCCTTTAATCCTGCCACCCCCACATGATTGCCTCCCACTCCCAGAATCACCCCCACACCCCACCACACCACACCCACCCACACAAAAAAGTAAAAATAAAGAATGTCTAGACATGGACAAAATGCTTTAACACTTGACGCATGCTGTGCCTGTTGTCATTTTATTTGCATTGGCTTAAATTCTTTGTTCTGCACTAAACTTGTTGTTTATTATTTGAGATAACGTATCTTATGAGTATTGGGTAGAGCCATGTTTCAAAGTCACGATTGCCTTGTGTAAATAAAGTCAATGGTAACATGGTTTGTAAGCACACTTAAAAACTTTTAATGTGTTTGAATTTTTGTTGACTTTTCACATGCACTTGAAAATACTTGAAAATTGAATTCTTTTTTAAGTCTACTTATAAAAAAAAACTTACCTTTTAAAGTATAGGGGTAGATACCATTGAACACGATTCGTGGTCTTCAAGGGAAAGTTACTGCTATCACATAGGCTACTCTTTTCAATAAGCAGCAAGGAGGTTTTTATATGCATTTTTCCACATAATAGTACTGTAAACTATTAATATTGCGACGTGTTTTTTTCGCGAATGTATACCTTAGCGCATGTTCACGATGTGTAAATTTCGCAAACAACCATTAACAGCTGTAATCACACTTCAAACAGGAAAATAGTGTGTGCGTATTAATATCGCGATATAAGGTTCAACGCGAACAACGCAAAATTTATACGCACGCATTTTTTTCACGGTTTACAGTAGGTCATCAAATACCATAACCTCTGAGTCTGATGAACCAGTTGTGGACCATTTGGATGGATGACATGGTTTAAATACCTTTTTCAATGTATCATTATGTACCTATAAACATGTAGATTTAAAATATGAAATCTCAAAACAAAAACTTATTTTAGCTTTTGTCAAAGACTATATTTAATTCCAGTTTTGTTGGACAGTGGTTATGACTGTATATAATTATAAGTGCCAAAAAAACCCACGAAAGTCATATTTTGAAGATGCCACTGAATCTATTAAAAGATTATTTTAAAAATCATGATCATAATTTTATTGATGCTTTAAGTTAAACTGAGTAAGAGAATGTGTGAAATCATATTTAATGTAAATCAACTGTCTGGAAATATAATTTACACTGATAACTTTCAATTACATTGTCTTTAATCAGTATTTCAATGCAATTTTATGTTTCCTTCATACTAGTTATCAGTGATCTAGTCTGTAACATCCATTGACATTCATATAAAGTACATGTCAAGTTCTTGTACTGCATTTTTTACAATGTAAAAATATAAAAAGGTTGTCCCTAACTTTTTACCGAAGTGTGTATAAAGTGGATAGGTCTAAACTGGCATTTGTCTAAACTAGATTTCTGTGTAAACTGGGACAATTTCAAAGTCCCGTCCTGCTACTGTAACTCTGGATAAAATCTGTCTATAGCAGCACTAAACCAACATATTTTGTTCATTCCAAGTGAATCTGGATTAGACAAGAGTCCACTGTATTTGGTTAATTTGAGAATTCTGTTGTATTAGAACTTTGTTGAATTACGTTCTATTGTTTCATAGATATGTGAATTTTAATATTTGTGTTACAGACATTTAAATTCTGAGCATGTCCTGGATGATCGCAACACGGCTCAGGCTCGGGTTCAACAGCAGGTTGTCAGTCAGCTGGAAATACAGGTCAGTCCTAGCATACTGGTAGAGGTGTGCAATATTTAATTTTATTACATGCATCAGGCTTTCCTGCAGAAATCTTTTTTTAGTGTAGGCTCTATTTTTGTAAATGTGAAACTGGTGAGAGATACTGCATACTTAATGATAGTTTGATGATAGAGATAGTTTCATTGATGTATGTTACTGACGCTGAGTCTTACAGAAACTTTTAAACATTATAAAAAACTAAAATCTGAAATTTTAGGTTACACAATTTTACCCATTTTACCCTCTTGAAAAATCCCTGTGTATCTAAACTGGATCCTTGTTGAATTGGTCTTTTAAATATATTTTCCCACAGAGAACACATACCAAAAACCTGTAGAATTTATTAGAAATAAAATGTTAGGTAACTCGGTTCCATGTCTGTTTAAAACACTAAAAATAAAGAGCATCTGAAGCACTTTATTTTAATTCTGATTCAGTGTAGATAACTAAATTTTACCTGGTTTGTATTTATCTGTCACTCAACAATTCACTTCAAAATTATTTACATATGGAAAGATTGTTTTAGTTTATTGTGAAAACGTAGCTGTTATTGTGCTACCTCAATCTGATTTGACTTTTTGCCCCTTTCAATATTGAAATTGTATGTTCACTGTAATGATAAATCTGTGACTTTAATCTTTAATCAAATTAATGAATAATACAAATGCTATATTATGTAGTAATAAGATGTGACTAATAAATAAATAATAAATGTTCTTTTGTGTTATGTGACTTATAATCGTATAATAATCTTTATTTCAGTTGTCACGGGAGAAAGAGTTGCTACAGTCTATGATGCAGCATTTACATATGAAACCATATCAGAATGAACGTACATCTGAGAGGCATGAAAAGCAACAACTTCCACAACAGCAACAACAACAACAACAAATACAACAACAACAGCCTCAGTTGTCACCACAACCAAAGGTGGAGCCAAAACCAGAACCAGTTAGCCTCAATGTAAGTTATTTTTTATTTTTAAATTCTAATTTTTAATGTTTTTCTTAAATGTTAGGAATAATAAAAATTATGTAAATAAAATATGTAATTAAAAAAAAAAGTTGTTATGTAAATTAAAACTTAAAATAGAACTAATAACATGTATTGTAAATACTAATCTAAAATTAAACTTAAAGAAATGGGTTTGACATTATGGTATTACCGTAAGTTTACAGTACACCCAATTCTTTTTATTTTATTATAATTATTGAATTTATGAAATACAGTGGACTTGTCTTATCCAGATTTCTGTGTAAACTGGCACTATTTAGCTACCATAACTCTGTCTATTCAGGCATATTTCATTGGCCACTAATGAATCTGGTTTAGATAAGAATCCATTGTAGTTCCCAAGCACCTTTGAGTAATTTTCTACTCTATATTTTATTCTTTTATTCATAAAATTCTTTCTATTTGACAGACACCCATTTTACCAAAGCATCCGGCATTGTCAATTCCATATACAACTGCTCCTTCTTTACAAGCTATACCAGTTTCCATGGTAACATCTCCTATGATTCCAATGGCATCACCCATGACCCCAACTTCCCAAATTCCAGCAGCCACCTCATTACAGAGTCCTCCATCAGCAGGGACAATCAGACGGCGTGTGTCGGACAAGTGCAATCTTCCCATATCAGCTGGTAAATTTCACAGCGAGGGCAAGTAATAGAGATTATTTCTGTATTTTCTCTCATTTCCTTGTACACATTTGAGGAGATGTAAAGTAAAGTTTGTTTTATGTAACAATGTCATTGGAGCATATTGATTTCTATCTTATTGGACATCATACACATGGTCATTTTGATACAGTTCATTTAGAGGAAACCTGCTGCTGCCATATAGGCTACTTTCTGATAAGCAGCAAGGGGTCTTTTATATGCACAGACATGACACCACATACCACAGCCTTTGGTGAACCAGTTGTGGATCACTGGTTGGAATAGAAAATAGCCCAAACTGCAGCTGGGTCCACTGAAAAGGATTGATCCGAAGACCGACTGCTTCATAGTCGGACACTGTACCGACAGAGCTAAATCCTGCTCCTTTTAGGAGATGAGCCCCACACTGAAATGTAATGTGTCAAACCCTCGAAATTTGCAGCAGCGATCAGGGATAGTAATTTTATCATTGTTGGGTATTTACTTTGTTAATGCTCCTACAAAATTGCTGTCGCAGGATGATCAGAATTTTTAGGGCAGTGTGTCCAACAATTAAAATGACCATATGTAAGATGGCCAATAGCTGCTGATAAGATAAAAATCAATCTGCTCCGGTGGCATCGTTAAATAAAACAAACTTTACTTTTTGCATTACAGAGTATTACGGGGTCAGGAGGGTGTGTCTAATTTTGATAAAAATGGCAGTATGCAATATTTGAACAGCACATAACAATGAAATTATATCAACAGTTTTTTGTTTGTTAATTACGATATGAATTTTTGAATATTTTGTTCTTTTTATTTACAGAAATCCAAAGAAATAGGGACTTTTATAAAAGCACAGATGTGAGACCTCCATTTACATATGCTTCATTAATAAGACAAGTAAGAATTTTTAATAACATTTAGACAGTCCTCGAAATTCTAAGTTTACATCACTTGCTGCTTATTAAAATAGTTTTACTGTTGCACTGTAGTAGCAATTTTAAAAGACCATAATACAAATTATATATATAGTGGACTTTGTCCATTTAATGTAAATCTAACCTCTGAAAACCAGAAATCTATGAAATTGGACATTTTACTTGGTTCTGTGGGTGTCCATTCTTGGGTGGTTATTTTTTTTTGTGCCTACCCATATTATATTTTCTGATGGAAACACAACTGACAAGTAACTTAGTAAGGAAATTCAGTTTGGAAACGGCTAATAAATTTAATAACTATACATAAATGTGATTAAATTACAATAGATGAGAATGAGAAATATTGTTATGCATACTGTAAAAAGAAATATTTTCACGTGCTAATATTAGTATTACGAGATAGGAACCTCTGACAAGGTAATTCGAGGGGAAAATGTTCACGTTACACCAAGGGGACAGTATTGCTAAATCACTTACCACACCATAGGGAACTATTTACGCAGGAATTAAGTTTGCCTTGTAATTTAGATATCGTGATTTTCGCATTAATATTTCCTGCAAAGATATTTATTTTTACGGTATTTGACTTTGTTTATCTGACTTGCAGGCTATCATTGAATCACCTCATCGACAGCTAACTCTAAATGAAGTATACCAGTGGTTTCAAAACACTTTTGCTTATTTCCGTCGCAATGAGGCTACATGGAAGGTGGGTTATGTTCTGCTAATATTTTGTATTTGTGTGTGCTTTTGCTTCATACACATCTTGTAAGGTTTAATCATATACAGTCAAACCTGTATTAAGCAGCCACCCAAGGGAGTAACAAAAGGTGGTCTCTTAAGACAGGTGGCTGATTAATACAGGTTATATTGTACTGAATTATCTGATTTGGAAGAAAATAAAGTTGACCTTTGAAGATAGGTGGCTGCTTATTACAGGTGGCTGCTTTAGCAGGTTTGACTGTATTGTTATTATGTTGATTTGAGGCATTCTTAAGAACTACTAACCATTCGTCTTTCCTAGATAAAGTTTCGTTTGGCTTAGTGTAATTTACTTACAGGTGCAAATTCAAAAAAGAAAAGAAAGCAATTCCATTATGGTAAAAATATCTTGTTGATCAACAGTGATTCATGTTTTGGATGCAGGGCCAGCTTTAAGCTAAATGGATCAATTGCTCCCGGTTGGGCCCTGCACCCTATGGGGTCCAGCACTAGTGTAATATACTCTAGTGTTGTCAAGGAAAACTGAACCTGGATGTCTGCAAAACATTGTTTCCAATTGGGCCCCACAGCACCTAAGGCTGGAACTGCTAGTGACTTTGTACAATAGTTGATCACTGATTTCAAAATGAAGAAAAATGCAGTGTGAACTTGGAAATTGCTGTATTATTGAATACAGGTCGTTTCGTGCTTATTCCCATTCACGCCGAGTCATTTCTCACCCAGAGAGTCGTTTCACCCCCTAGAGTGAGTCGTTTCACCCCCTAGAGTAAGTCGTTTCACCCCCTAGAGTGAGTCATTTTGCACCCTAGAGTGAGTCATTTTGCACCCTAATGTGTGTGAAACGACTCACTCTAGGGTGCAAAATTACCAGCTGTAGTGCGAAATGACTCACTCTGGGTGCAAAACGACCCAGCGCGAACGGCATAAGCGCAAAACAACCCTGGTGCGAAGAGGAATAAGCGAGAAACGACCTGTTACCATATTATTAGCGTATTATTAGCCAAGTGCTTAATGGTACTGAAAGTACTGCAATCTTGTGAATAGTTTATAATCTTTCATGTTAAATATGTATGTCAGTTATGTTTTAATATTTTAAATTCTACTTTACCTTGTTATTCATAACAATTAAATTGTAAATACCATGTTCTTCTTATTTCTGTGTTTATTGTGGTGAAATCATTGTTGTAATCAAGATGTGTCACGTGACTTTGTGTCTGCTAGAAAAGTCATAATAGTATTTTACTATTTTAAGGGTGCTATTTCATGTTACATTTTTCATGATCATGGAGGGGGCATTTGTATTACAGGGGTGCTATAAATAGGAAGAATATGGTATTCCTGTGTCACATTCTATAATGCAGGATCAAATTGCAAAAACATTTGTTTCATTTCACTGTTTATTTTGTCACTGACAAAATTATGAACACACCTGTGAAAATAATCCAATTCCACACTGATGCATAGAAATTATATTTTTATATATTATACCATAATATAATTTACAGCATCTAGGACATGATTCTTACCTTGAAATGTCCCAACATATATCAGAGATGAGATTTATCTGGATCTTAGCACTGTCCGAAAATCATTTCCTCATTTTATTTTCTCTTTTCCCTATTACCACCAACGTAATGGCTGTCTCGTCTCTGATATATAAAATGTGTATTAATAGTGATTTTTATTACTGTTGTGTCAGCTTTCTTGTGTTTTATTTAGTTTGTTTATTATGCAGTTTGGAAACATTCTGCACACAAATATTCCATCTAATAAAAATTTCTGAAATGTTGTTTAATTTATAGTGTTTCAATGTAAACCAACCCTTGAAAACTGGAATCAGCAATGTCAGGGAATTTTCAGGTTTTTAAACTTTTACCATGATTGTAATTATATATATACTTTTCTTTATGTTTGTACAAAATAAAGTATGAATTTAAAATAAATGGAAGTGAATAAAAATATTAAAATGAAAACAATGAACAATTATAACAGGGGCAGTAGAACACCCACTTGCGGTTGTTGCTCCAAAACTGAACAAAGGCATTGGTATGTGTTGTCCTATTTGTGGGATGATACAAATTCATGTGCTACTAATTGCAAAATGTAGTGCATTTTTTCTTGAAACTATATTTGACATCCAATAACCGATGATTAAAAAAAAATCAATATGCTCCAGTGGCGTCATTAAATAAAGGGAACTTCAAAGTTTTGTTTGTAATATTATCTACAGAAATTTAAATAACATAACTGTTACAATTTTTAAAATATAAATTAATGGCATGCACCAAGGTTTAATTATAGTCCAGAGATGGTAAATATTTTAATAGAAAAATGTTTTTTGCTGTGTTCTTTTTATACATTTCAAGGGTTGGTAACCTATCACCGTCTATTAGTATTACATGTATGTAGTAGCTTGTGATTTTCTGTGGCTGTGCTTAGATGGATTAGAAAATGTAGAATATTTTGTATGCTGTTGATAATACAAGAAAATTCCTTGGCCATTTACTAATGTTACTCTTTATAGACACCCACTCTCTTTCCTGATATCTCAGAGCCTAAAAGACCAAAATAATGTTTATTCATTATATTTATAATTATAAAATATATAATGTGATAATATATAATTTGCATAACCCCTTTCTCACCACCATTCTGTTTGCACATATGAAAATAATGGGGTCCAAAAAAAAGTTGAGTTTGTTTT
Source organism: Cyathermia naticoides (assembly GCA_033042655.1). NCBI lineage: Eukaryota > Metazoa > Mollusca > Gastropoda > Neomphalida > Neomphalidae > Cyathermia > Cyathermia naticoides. The sequence goes on from JAUTWP010017890.1 coordinate 9,537, forward strand.
TACACTAAACAATAATTTCCATTCCAACCAGTGGTCAACAACTGGTTCATCAAAGGCTGTGATATGTGCTGTCCTGTCTGTGGAAAAGTGCACATAAAAGATCCCTTGCTGCTTATCAAAAAGAGTAGCCTATGTGGCAACAGCCAGTTTCCTCTAAAAGAAATGTCAAAATTACTATATGAATGATGTACAATAGCCGCTGATAAGATAAAAATCAATGTGCTCTAGTGGCATAGTTAAACAAAACAAACTTTACTTTACTAAACAATAATAAAAATTTTCAGTATATTATTTGTTTTAAATTACCACTCTATGTAGTTGGATTAGTCGCATGGATTTAGATGATACTGACAGGGGAAGAATTTGTTGTTAGTGTTTTCTTTTGTTTTATAGTCACATTTCTTTGTTTTTATTACTGTAGAATTATAGAAAATGTTTATTATTCAAATTCATTTTGCAAAAATAGTGCATAGATTCTGAAATGTTTGCTCAATTTTCTGATCTTTTTTTATTTTTTACTGCCTTTACCTTCAAGTAGAATTTGTTTATTCCAGACTAAAATATTCAATTAATTTTCTTTTCATGTTTTGTCCTTTATGCTGTCAAAACTAATTTCATAACTATTTCAGTATTTACTAATACTTAAAATATAAACTATATATAATTATTGGAATTACGATATTATAATTATTACTTATTAAAATATAGTTTCCTTCTGAAGTATATATATTTCTTCATAAAATGTGTGGTCGTAAAACAGTAAAAATTAACTTATGTTTTATCAAAATTTAACTTTATTTGAATCTTGGACACAAACATTCAGTACCTAGACACTGATTTCAGATCTCTTTAACCCTGATATTGCAAATAAAATATGGGCAGAACAATGTTAAAAACTAAAACAATCTTTACACCATTTTCACTTCCTACTTCAAGACTAGATATATTAAGTATTTAGAAAGTAATTTTTCTCTAAACTTATAAATGCTATCAGTCTTGAACATTAAAATTTATTAGTTTTAGTATATATAGAGAAGAATCCAATGTCCAAATGGGATTTTTAATCTCAGTACGGACTCCAACCCAGAGTGAGTGCTCCACAAGGCTCAATGGGAAGGTGTATCCACTTAAACCGACCAGTAGTTCCATAACTGGTTTGACAAAGGCAATGGAGTGTGCTATCCTGTCTATGGGAAAGTGCATATAAAATATCCCTTGCTGCTTATCAAAAAAGAATGGCTGCACTAGTGTGGCGGTAGCGGGTTTCCTCTCTTCTACTAACATTAATATCTGTCCTGGACAGACAGCTCAGGAAGCTGTTGTATGCCTGTGACATCGTGCTTGAACCTTAATTGGATGTAAAAAAATCACAAAAATAAATAAAATCAACAAAATTCAATTTAATGTCATATTAAAAAAAAAAAATTTTAATACATTTAAATTCATATTTTAAATTAGACAGTTGATTGACCTTTTAAACTTATTGTTTGATTGATTCTGAAAAAGACACATTTAGCTTGCATATGCTTGGGTTTTTTTTTATTGTGGATATATTTATAAATATAATCTTTACAAAAAAAAAGTATTAAAACAAATCACAATATATATTTTTTTTATTTACAAAAGTTAAGTTCTAAATATGATCAACCATAAAAAAAAAAACACAACAAATATTTTAACATCCAAACAAAATATAATGTTTTTATTAATATTTTAACCTCACTGTCACAACTGATTACAATATATAATTATAATGTTTTATTAATATCTTAAAGGCAGCAGTAGAGATTAATTTCAGTAATATTAGAAATCATTTTACTTATTTTTTTCTGTTTCTGTTCTGTCACTTCCCCTTCTCTTTTGATTTGTAGACATGTAGTAAAGCAATTTCTTTGTGTTTCCGTGTAGAATGCCGTGCGCCACAACCTTAGTCTTCACAAATGTTTTATGAGAGTTGAGAATGTTAAAGGTGCAGTTTGGACCGTCGACGAAGTAGAATTCTACAAAAGAAGGCCCCAAAAATTGACCGGGTAGGTTTATAATACTTTACATGTTTTCTTCTCATTATTGCTGTTCTGTCCTTTTTGCCGCTAACATTTTTCAATCCTCTTTCTCTCCCACTTTGTTTGTTGCACAGAATGCTATTCGCACCAACTTGTCCCTGCATAAATGCTTTGTAAGATATGAGGATGATTTTGGATCGTTTTGGATGGTGGATGACTTTGAGTTTATAAGGCGACGTCATTTGACCCGAGGGAGACCCCGAAAATATCATGAAAATGAAACTGCTGCACAGTAAGCACTTTTTTCTCTGTCTGCAAGCTGTTGGTACGTCGTATTCATGCATTCTGTAGATTGCGTCACTCTTAGCACTCTGTGCACCACCGACCCCTCTTCCCTCGACTTCTGCTCGTCTTCCCACCACCCTGCTTGCTTCACCTGCCTGCACATCCTGCTTTTAGCATGGGTCCTGTAGCTCACCTAGAAACACGGTCAATGTTATAGTCATTTGTGATGACCGTTTATCAAATAAAATATCATTTTAGAATGTGTTTGTTTAATTTTTTTAGAAAGCCTGGGAAAATGTGAGCTTGTGTGTGTGCATTTGCAGGGATAGAAACTAGTGCTCACCTCCTTGTGTCGCTAGTCCCTCGGGCCAGTAATTCTGAGTAGATGTAACCAGCATTTAAGATGCTGACTCTCAGGCCTACTTCACCAATTAAACCTGTTAAGCATCAATTTAATTTACCAAAATTTATTTGACATGACAGAAATGTTGTTTTATATTATTTGTGTGCCCCATGGGGACTAGTAATTTTTCTACACTACTAGTCCCACAGGCCAGTGAAAACATTTCTTAATTTATGCCCCTGATTTGTTTAACAAACCAGGCCATATGGTTATAATTGTTTTAAAATCTGGTCTCTATGGTCAAACTGAAGTCTTGGCTGTAAGACTGACAGTGTCAAATAAACAACCAGCATGCAGGGCTTTCAAATTGTTTTTGAGTAGTGGGGGATTAGGTTTAAGTAGCAGGCACCATAATGCTTTGGCATCATGTAAATACTGTCATAAAAACATGCAGGGCTCAGAATTAAGAATTTGTAACCCACGGTAATATCCCAATTCTTAGATACATCCAATACATTGAAATGGAATTTGTATTTGAATGAATGAGTGTAGATGCAGAAACACTACCAGTCATTTCTAGATAGAAGAATGCTTTAAACTCCAGTTTAGTGAGGAATTAGTAGTCCTTTTGCCACTAGATTCGATATGGACAGTTTCCTTAGACACTTTACTTCTTGCTGTTTGGCAGAAGTAGGATAATGCAGCATGGTGAGTATCTGGTTAACAAAAGCATGTTAGGAACAAAATGGATTTAGATTAGATCATTAGTGAACAATTAACTAGATTAGTAAAAAAACACTTGTTCATATAGACTGCACGTTTATCAGCATGGTAATTTGATTTAGTGTTTCAAGCATTGTAGAGGAAATACAATTTCTGGCAGTTCGAGCAACTGAAATTGATAATGGTCAGTGGCATGGTAGATGAATGCTTTAAAAACAGGTCTGTCCTTTCAGACCAGCCAACCACAAGAATACAACATTGACTACAGAACAAGGCCACCATTTAGACAGACAGTGAACTATAGGTCTACCCTATTGATAGTGAACTACATTGCCTCCTTATAGATGGTGTACAGTAGGTCTACCCTATGAACCAATGTTCTATAGGTCTACTCTATGAGCCAATGCACTATTGGCCTACCCAAGGAACCAACATACTATAGGCATACCCTATGAACCAATGTCCCATAGGTCTAACCTATTGATGCTACATTGCCTCCTTATAGATGGTGTACAATAGGTCTACCCTATGAACCAATGCCCTATATGTATACTCTATGACCAATGTCCTATAGGTCTACCTATTGCTACTGAACAACATGGCCTCCTTATAGATGGTGTACTTTAATTCTACCAAAGGAACCAGTGTACTATAAGTCTACTCTATGAACCAATGTACTATAGGCCTATCCAAGCAACCAATGTACTATAGGCCTACCCGAGGAACCAATGTACTATAGGCCTACTCGAGGAATCAATGCACTATAGGCCTACCTGAGGAACCAATGCACTATAGGCCTACTCGAGGAATCAATGCACTATAGGCCTACTCGAGGAATCAATGCACTATAGGCCTACTC
>JAUTWP010018001.1:0-13749 GCA_033042655.1 Cyathermia naticoides
CTAGCGGAAACAATGGAGTTCCTGATAGCCTGGTCGTGGAAGGAGCACAGAGAGTTCGGCCACACTAGCGGAAACAATGGAGTTCCTGATAGCCTGGTCGTGGAAGGAGCACAGAGAGTTCGGCCACACTAGCGGAAACAATGGAGTTCCTGATAGCCTGGTCGTGGAAGGAGCACAGAGAGTTCGGCCACACTAGCGGAAACAACGGAGTTCCTGTTAGCCTGGTCGTGGAAGGAGCACAGAGAGTTCGGCCACACTAGCGGAAACAACGGAGTTCCTGATAGCCTGGTCGTGGAACCAGAGTGTGGGTGATGGTGAAACTAATTTTGAAATTATTTTAGAGAATGATGCCAAATGTGAAATAAGGCTGAAATTCTGTGGAGGGAATTTGGGCTCCAGTTTTGATGGCAGGTCTAAAGATAAAGGTGGACGAAATGAAAATTAGCAAAAATCCATCTAACTGCTTAGGCCACCGTACCGCGTGATAGTCCTGAAAAGGGCTGACCCATGGTCGAGGAAGGGGAGAGAGGAATCTTTTCTTTCCCGGTATTTTTCTTATCTCTTCCTTCTTTCCAGATCGTATCCCTTCTCTTCTTCCGTTTTCGCCGTCCATGTAAATAACGCCAGCAAGTAAATCCTGCTATTCGTTTGGGATTTGTAAATCCTGTTATTCGTTTGGGATTTGTCAGGGAGCGAGGTTTTCTTTAGTCCACGGTCCCCTGGTGCTTGGGCCTTGTTTCTGTTTCTGTTAGTTTGTTTTGAATACTAGTGAAACAGATGTTTATTCGGAAATGTGTAAACATCTACACAGCCTACCTGACCTTTCAATACAACATAAATAATGCAAACTTCCGTCGTTACGAAAATAAAAACACGTACGTAATCAGCGCTAGAATTACTCTCCAGATAAAAACAGATCAATACAAAATACAAACAAAAATAAACTCAGTGTTGAAGACAAGAGAACTTTTCTTTTATCAGACCTAGCTGCCAAAGCTGCTTTAAACTTGCCTCATGCCAAGGTGATTGAAACGATGCGGGAGCGAACAAGCTTCATCCTGTCAAGGCAGTCTTAAGAAATTGGCAGTCCTCCTACAGACGGTCAAGGAAGGATGAAGTTGTCTTGTTCCGTGGTGGCTTTGGTATTAAAAAAAGTAAAGTGTTTTGTTTAACGACGCCACTGGAACATGTTGATTTTTTTCTTATCATCGGTTATTGGACGTAATTCATATGACCATTTTGACACACTTTTTAGAAGGAAACCCCATGCCGCCACATAGGCTACTCTTTTCGATAAGCAGCAAGGTATCTTTTATCTATACATTGTTCCATAGACAGAACAGTACATACCACGGCCTTTAGTGAACCAGTTGTGGACCACTGGATGGAACGGAAAATAGCCCAAACTGCAGCTAGGTCCACTGAGAAGGATCGATCCGACGACCGACCGCTTCAAAGGCAGGTACGCTATCGACTGAGCTACATCCCGCTCACTTTGGCATTGAATACTTATTTAACACATTTCTTTTTGAAAGATGATCCACCTCAATGTGTAAATTGATGGTACGTCAACTTTTGTTTGGCTTTTTCTCACCTACAACCATTTAGACATACTGTATTTGGTAAAGAGAGTGTGCTGGAGTCATTTTGACTCCAGCCAAGCCTTGTTTTAAAGTTTTAAAGAAAAAATGAATTTTATAGAAAGTTAAAAATTCTATCTGTGATAATTATATTTAGTATTTATTTATTGTATTGTATACTAGTAACATATTTATTCATTATATTGTATATAATGATGTACTTTTATTTATTATATAGTAAATCAGAGCTTTATATACTGATTAAGTTGTTTAAATTATTTAATTGTGTTACCATGGAACCCAATAGCCGATAGGCCCTATTATTGTTTGTGCTGGGGTGTCATTAAACAAATATTTCTATTCTATTCTGAGTAGCGGCTACTCAGTGTTTTACTAGGTTGAGGTCAAGGGCTGCTTCTATTTCTGTTTCCTGTGCTGTGTTGACTGTTATGTCAATATTTCGGATGAGGTCATGACGTTTATCATTGCTTTAAGGTCGTCGACAAGTCTCCACAGTGCTATATAAACTGACATATACCCTCAGAAATTTTTATTTTTAAGCACACACTATCTTATTATTTTTTTGTTTTACTTTGATCATTGGTGGTCCATTTAACAAACTACATGTACAACATCTAATATTACATACTGTCTGACCAAACAACAGATAAAACCAATTTATTTCAAAGTCTACTATTCTAATAAAGAAATAAAGTAAAAACTAAGTTTGTTTTATTTAACGACGCCACTAGAGCACATTGATTTTTATCTTATCATCTGCTATTGTACGTCATACATAATAATTATGGTTATTTCTCACATTTCGTTAGATAAAACCCGCTACTGCCACATAGCCTACTCTTTCCGATAAGCAGCAAGGGGTCTTTTATATGCAGTATCTCACAGACAAGACAACACAACACATACCACGGCCTTTGATGAACCGGTTGTGGACAACGGTTAGAACGAAAAATCGTCCCAATTGCAGAAGGGTCCACTGAGAAGGGTCGATCTGATAACCGATCGCTTCATAGGCGGATACGTTTGTTAAGACCCATTTTGTAATAACCAATTTTGTGATGAGCACCCATTTTGTAATAATAATAATAATAAATTGTAATAAAACTAGGCACGCTCATTTTGTAATAAAACTAGGTACAGCCGCCCTTGTATCACCTTTTGTGTCTAACCTTATACCCTCTCCCTCCGACCCTTACTCCTTCAATAGGATCTTTTATCCACTTGCTATAATTATCAAGCTTCATTTAATGCTAACAATAGTAACACAATTATTCCTGTGGTTTTACATTAGTTCTATAAACTATAATGTTCCTGTTTTATAGGTCAACCAAATTATTTGACAAAGAAACTATATTTAAGCGATCAAGAGTATCCTATAACAAGTCATGCAGCTCATAAATAGTACCTTACGCTGGACTTCGCCTTTTATTAATATGACAATTTCAATTTCATACTTTAATCTTTACAAACAATTATAGAGACCTTGAGCAATGTATTGTAAACAACTCAACCACGTGACACACATGCAGATTACTTTCTAATAGTCAACAACAACAAACTTTTATTTGAACTCAGATCATAAAAAGATACGTAAGCAAATGAGAAGGATCGATCTGACGACAAACCGCTTCAAAGGCGGGCACGTTTTCATAGTCCATGCATGACCCCGCCATTATAATATTATATTGCAGTGCCGGATCTAGAAATTCCATTTAGGGGGTGGGGTGGGCAATGAGAAGCCTGTGCAAATTTAGGGGATGCCCCCTAGATCCGCCACTGTATTGAATAAATGCCCATCTGGCACACGGAAAAATCTATTACTAGCATTAATCTATATGTTTAGACTAATCTGGATTACCTTCAAACTAATCACGATACCCTGACGCCGTATTATACTAATGTCCATAAAAAACGCAAAAAGAGAGAAGTCTGCGCATTGTCGCTGTTTAATATTAAATACGATGGATTTATTTTAAAGTATGAAATTACACAGAAGTTCACGAGCGCTGTTATAGAAAAAATGGGGAAATTACCGTAATAAAGTGGCTGAGAAGATATTTCAAATTGATCGCGTTTTTAATGACACTTAGTATAACTATAATCAGAGTAGATATTAGTATGTAGATGTGTGTTTTACCATGTTGTTATTTATGCTACACCACCATGTAGAACGTAGCAAACATCGATCTTTTTTCAAAAGTGAGCGAAAGAGAGAAAGAGAGAGATGAGAAGAGAAGAGAGAATTACAAACATAATGAGTGAGAGAAAGAGATGGGAGGGGGTAAGGAGATGAGAAAAGAAAGAGAGAATTACAGATATAATGAATGAGAGAGAGAGCGTGTGTTTGTGGGGGTGTAAGGAGAGATGACAAGAGAGAGAATTACAGACATAATGAGTGGGAGAGAGCGACGGGGGGCGGGGGGGGGTAAGGAGAGATGAGGAGAGAATGAGAGAATTACATACATGATGAGTGAGAAAGAGAGAGGCGTAAGGAGGGAGAGATGAGAAAAATTGAAAGAGACAGAGTGATTTATAAAACAGAGAAAAAGAGTGGGAGAGATATTGTGTGCGCGCGCTTGCGTGTGAGAGAGTAATTATACACATGTATGTGTATGTATTTTATGGTACGTGTGTGTATGTGTTTTGTGTGTGTGTGTGTGTGCGCGCGCGCGCGTGTGTGTGTGTGCGCGCGTGTGTGTGTATGTGAGAGAGAGCGAGAGAAATATAGATAGAGAGGTAAACGAAATAAAAAGCTTATAAAAGTTTCTTAATAATTTTATGATAACAAAATGGTCGATTTTCTTGGTGGTGTTTATGCCAAGCTAAATAAAAGTGATGGTAACCAGGGAACGATCAATGGCTGACGCTATTCACATTGCTAATATATTTGCTTACGTTTTTACTTGTTCGCGAGACAATGACCGTGCAGGGGGTCGACAAAGCGTAATGCACGCTACGGTTAACGGACGTTTAACCGCCAGTCTGATACCGCGGGATGGTAAACACGGTACTCGGATGAATGGCGGCTGAGTGACCCGGGGGCCTGTGGTGGTCGGCTGATCGTGGGTATATTATTATGCACGCGGGACACGTACACATTAAACAATCTTTAAAGCAAACGTGTGCGATGTTAATGGAACAACAATCCACTTATTAAGTGTCGACACGATCCTAGTGTGACCAGACATGTACCACTCATGTCCTAAATGTTTTCCCGTTCCAGACAGTGGTCGGCCTTGGTGTGTACTGGTTATCGTATTGGACTCTAGGCTGGTAGGTACTGGGATCAAAACTCAGTCGTTTAATCACAGTGTCGGCTCCAGTAAGTCTATAGCTGGTTTAACAAATGCCGTGGTTTGTGCTGTCCTGTCTGTGGAAAGTGCATAATTGTAAAGGATCCCTTACTGATGAGTAGCCGTACTAGTGTGGTGGAAACGGGTTTCCTCTCTTCTTATAACATTAACATCTTTTCTGGACAGATGACCCGGGAAGCGTATTTGTGAACCCATGACAGCGTGCTTGAACCTTTATCGTAAGCACGAAAATTAAATCATATGAAACCACCGAGTGTATTTTAGGACCATAGTTCCTGTTTGGTGTCATGAATTGTTAGATCGATGCCTTTCAGGCCTTTAGTTCCAACCAGTGGTCCATCAAAGGCCGTGGTATTTGCCATCCTGTCTGTGGGAAAGTGCATATTTAAAAGACCATTCCTGTTTATCAAAAAGTACCCTATGTGGTGACAGCGGGTTTCCTCTGAAGAAATGTGTCAAAATTACCATATGAATGACGTCCAATAGCTGCTGAACAGATAAAATCAATGTGCTCCAGTGGCATCGTTAAATAAAACAATTTTTTACAACGCACCTGGTTTTCCAGAGTCCGTGCCCAGGAGAGGCGTGCTTGAACACGTTTTGTGATGTAAGCACGTAAAATTCTTTCCAAGTCCAACAACGCACAGCGATTCCATTAAATGCATTCCTTTCCTTTTCAGATCGTGTGTGTCAGGTGTGCTCAGGTGCGTGTGGGTCATTTACTAAATGTCCCGTGACGTGCTCACATAAAAGACGTTCAGCAATCTTTAACTGGCTCGTTTAACTTGGGCAGAAACACCTACCATAGATTTACAGAAAACGCTTAACGATTGACAAGGTCATACCATTTGTCTGATACGATAGAAGTCAGATTTAACGTGTCCATGTTCAATTAACGTGAGAACATGCAACCATTTCAAATATTTAGTCATCAAATTCACAGTTTTAACCATTATACAACTTCACAAAAATTAGAACCCGCCATCAAAATTGGTGCCCAATGTCCCCTCACCAAAACAATTGCACCCGATTTTTCAAATTTGGCAACATTCTCTTAAAGAATTCCAAAAGCAGTTGCACCATCACTCACACTCCAGTCCAACAGGGCTAACGAAAGCTCACTTGTTCCCGTTAGTGTGACAGTGCCTCCCTCTGTTCACTTCCTTTTTCCTGCCCTGGATGCGGTGGGTGGATAAAACCATAAACTGCGCCCAGGTGAAACGTACGCTATAACAGCCTGGCCCTGAACGTAGACGTTAAACCCCATGACCTGATCTGAGCTTGAAAATTCCACAAACACATTTTGTTGGGGGGGGGTGTAATCTTTAATCAGAGTTCCATGTCCGACGTTTCGTCGACTGGGACATGATACATGCACATTATAGTTTTCAAAATCATATTTCTCTACACGATAACGGATAAAGTCAAAAGATGCTACTTCTATGTTAAAAATTATTGTCAGATTTGAGTTTAGTGTAGTCAGTTTATGATATCCAGTGGCGGATCTAACCGGGGGCCCCGATGGCCAGGCCCACCACCCCTAAATTTTGCTATTTTTCAAATTTTTACCTTGAAAATATTTTCTGCAACGTTTGTGGCACTTATGCTCATAATGATATTGTTCACGAGTCTTATGACATAATTTTATAACGTTACATCGACAGCCATATTACACATACGTCATAAAAACATATAATTGCAGTACAACAGGAGTCAAAGGATAATGGATGAAAACCTCCGCATTCCGCAAACATAAGTATTATTATTTTCAAACAGTACAAAGCAGCGTGTGTCGGCTTAGCTAGGAGAAAGAGCCAGCTAACGCGAATCACTGAAATCGAGATACCTACCCGAGAACAGCTATATCCGATAACTGAAACGAAAACCAATACAAATAAAGCCTGTTATATGAGGAGCATTTGAATTATTTGTGCTGTTGTAGCCACGATTGCGTGTCGAGGATATATTTACCCAACCCGACTATATCGCTCGGGACGTCGCAGTAGTGACGGGGGCTCCTAACTCGCACCTCTTCGCTTGTACACTTTGTGGACAGAAACAGCGGAATTCACATTAACACAAGTGACTTTCACACTACTGGAATTACAACTATTTTACCAGTGTAGTAATAATGTTGTATGACATTGGGTGTACACGCAGTTTACAAATTGGAATGTCATCGAGTTTGGATAATTAATGTGGATTTGTAAACAGAGAAACTGGTGAACAAAACAAAAGTATTGAGTGAACAACAAACAGAATTAATGCCAGTTTGAGTGACGACCACAGTAATGCAGTTACTTCATATCTGTGAGCCATTCAATGCACGGGTCAGTCGGCAATAAATTAGCAATCAACCGAGGCGTTCAGCGATCTCAACCCAGCCATTCAGTAACTGTTAACATGCAGAAGGAAAGAAACGGTGGTTTGTTAATCTCGCTAAAAGAGCTGGCGTCGTGCGATATGGCTGGAAAGTGTCATAAAACTGTTAACACGATCAACAACAAAGAATAGCTACACTATGTGACTTGATTCTGGTAGTGTTTGTGAAAGTGAGTTAATAACGTGTCCAATGCCTACTAGACAAGGAGGCGTAGACCTCCATAGACTTAGCACAGGCAGGGATACGTCTGGCAAGTACGCCAACGCCGACTCCCCGCAATGGATGCGGACTCTTGAAGAGAAATATCAGAAACTTCACACGAAGATTCAACTCTCAACGCGGCTCAACAGTATTCGAACTCAGCGCAGTCGGCTCCAGGTTCTCAGAAATGGAGGCCTATTTAAACAGAGTAATATCACGTCTGCTAGAGCGAAGATTTGCTCAACTATTGATAACACCGCCAATTCAGAAAAAAATGAGGAAAACAAAGTGAGTGAAAATGTGAACATCAAGTCTGGCGACATGCCTGATGCTGTAACAGATTTACCTGTTCCAGACACTGTTCATATTATAGGAGATGCAAAAGTGGAGGAAAGAGGCACCGCTTTTAAAAAAGAAACCACATTTCTAAGTGAGGAACACAGAACGAAGGGCCATACACACTCTACAAGTATGCCCAGTTTAAACAAAAACTCTACTGATCTTAAAGTGCTTTCTCGTCACCTGCCAAACGGAATCTCTAGGAAAGTAAACATGCCTACTAGCAGGGAAAGTCACTACACCCCTAGGTCGTGCCCAGCTATGATCGAGACACTAAAAAAGATGGGGACACCACGTTTATCAAAGACTGGGAGTAGTCGAAGAGGTTTGCGGGGTTTCAGATCGTTGAATATGTTTTCAAAAATGTCATCGGAAGCTCAACATGCCGTGTCAGAAACGTTGATGGAGATGGGCGTGGAACGATCATCAAGTGTAAGCACAGAAAGTTCGTCTGTTGTGGATCAAGTAGATGCTGTGCCTTCGCCTGAACCGCTAATAGAAGAACATTGTACCAATGTGAACAGCAGGTTTCCTCAAACATATTCTGCGTGTAATAGATTCAGAACGGGACGTAGGGAATCCCAACAGGAGTGCTCTAATGTGTCTGCGTGTAACAGATTCACAGCTGGACGTAGGGAATGTCAACAGGTGGGATCTAATGTTTCTGCGTGCAGTTCGGATTTCCCCGAACCTCCACATTTCCGTTTGCCGCATCTTCTTAGGAGATCCACCCCCCACGTGTACGAAACATGTCATATACAGAACTTAGACAGAGCTCGTCTCAGGATTCCTGGAGTGGGTAAATATGATGTTGCAATGTTTCGGGAACCTACGTTTCAGATAACCCCACCAGACTTTGACATTCGCTACAGAGATGTTTTGTCATTTGAACATTATAATGCTGACCCTCCGCCCGAGGAGATTAAGTCTCAGGCGATAGCCAAATGTCAGGCGTGGTTGACGAAATACAGCGCTAGTTAGCGAGTGTTTTCACTGTAATACAGCGCTAGTTAGCGAGTGTTTTCACTGTAGTACACAATATTGAAAATAGTCACCACTCGATCTTCAGATTGGAAGAACTATTTTTCTGATTTCTCAATGGATACGTGAAACTTTTCTTTCCTTCAGGATACATCACAATGAGATGATTTGTCTAGAGTTCCCATTGTTTCTCCATTCAGTATACTACATACAGTCAGATTCTGTCTACGGTTGCACACCACTGTTTTTCTGTTCAGTATATTAAAAATACAGTCAGATTTTGTCTACGGTTGCACACCACTGTTTTTCTGTTCAGTATATTAAACATACAGTCAGATTATGTCTACGGTTGCACACCACTATTTTTCTGTTCAGTATATTAAACATACAGTCAGATTCTGTCTACGGTTGCATACCACTGTTTTTCTGTTCAGTATATTAAACATACAGTCAGATTCTGTCTACGGTTGCACACCACTGTTTTTCTGTTCAGCATCCTAAACATAATTATGATTTGTCTACGGCTGAGTGTCATAACGATTTTGTCCAGTATACAAAATATGATCGATCTACCTACGGATGCTTGGCCTAACGGTTTTGTTAAGTATTATAAATAGTCTTTGTTAAACTACAAAGAACTTATTGTATTTCAATCTAGTCTGCAATACTGTGATATATACTGAATACCAAAAGAAACGATACCAAGACTCTGAAAGACTACTGAAGAAAAACGATGTTAAAAAGATATGAGAATGAAATTTTGTTCACAACATGCCAAAACATCATTCTAATAATAATTTAAAAAAAAACTTCTTTTGAACATGTAATGTTGCATGTTGATGTTTTGGTTTTTCTTCAGTAGTCTCTCAGTCTTGGTATCGTTTCTTTTTGTATTCAGTATAGTTATGTTCATTATTCGTTATTGTTGTATACTTTGGATCAATTTTGAACCTTTTGAAATCGAATGGATTTCTCTAATACATTGTAAACACGTTTCTAAGTTAGTTCATACCTGTGTATACAATTTATAAACACATGGAACAGTGCCAGAAATGTGGAATTGTTAAATGGATTTTATTTTCTTCTTTGTCGTGTTATTTTATTCAAGTTGTTACATATTTTATCTTTGTTTTTTAACTTGAACTTTTTGTTAGAATCTTTTATTGATATAAATTGATATTATTGTGGTCCTAGGTATTTTATTTTGTACATCATTTGTCTTTCACTATAAGTTTTCGTCACCGACTTTGATAATGCAGGGCTCGAAATTAACGACGGCACCAGCAGCCATTGCTACCGCTGTTGTATAAATTGCCGTGGGCGAGGTGTTTCACTGTTCCCGTTCTGGGTAGGGCATTCGGAAGACCGGGTGTCGTGCCCTGCAGGGGCGTGCTTGAACACGTTTGTGATGTAAGCACGTTAACACTATTTTCAGTCCAGTATTTCACTGGTGGATATTTGTCGCTTGTCGCTGCCCCTTTTCTTGTTTTATTAACCAGCATAATAACTTCTGTTATTTTTATTTGTTGCATTTAAGTTAAGTTTTAACAAAGCCGTAGGTTGAAACAAATTTGCCGTTGTCGTGTCTTTTACCCACGGCCAAACATTTTCAAAATTGCTGTGTGTCACAAATTCTTACATAGGCTACTCCTTTCGATAAGCAGCAAGGGATCTTATATTCACTTTCCCACAGACAGGACAGAACATACCACGGCCTTTAAGGAACGGAAAATAGCCCAAACTGCAGATGGGTCCACTGAGAAGGATCGATCCCACGACCGACCTTTTCAAAGGCAACAAGGCTACCGACTGAGCTACATCTCGCTCCTCCAATACCCGATGATAATATAAAAATCAATGTACTCTTGAGATGTTAAAACAAAAACGTTGATTAAAAAGCAATCAATGTGCTCTAGTAGCGTCGTTATACAGGAAACTTTACATCTACCATGTACCATGGTACACCGGACATTGCGAGTTCTCAAGCGAGGAAAGATGGTAACTGACTGGGATCGATGTAAGTTATTTACCGATTTCTTCCAACTGGTAACGATTGTCAAACTAGTCATGAAACCACTGGTCAGTTTAAGTGGATACACCTTCCCATTGATCCTTGCGGAGCACTCACTTTGGGTTGGAGTCGGTACTAAGATTAAAAATCCCAAGCCTCGACTAAGATTCGATCTCAGTACCTACCAGCCTTAAGTCCGATAGCTTAACAATGCTCAGTCTATGATAACTCGTAATGGTGATTTATGAGAACATTCCGCCAAGGCTTTGCATAAATTATTTACCCATGACCGTCTAGCACACGCATGCGTGTTTGAACACGATTATGAGCTGTTTAGATTCTCTTTTGATGGTTTAGTTTCGATTGTCGATCTCCCGATGCCTTAAGTCGTTTGCGAACACGCTACATTGAACCGATACATGACCACTCGCCATTCATATTTAAATTTAAAGCAGTTTTGATATTTGGAACGACAAAACTCCTACTAAGCCGTGACGACCATGTTCCGTGCTTGTAGAATGCGATTTAGTCTTTAAATTCTTATCTCGATTCTCAAATAATCTAATAAATTTTAGTAATAATGAAACAGCAATACGCCTACACCTTTAAAATATATCTGCTATTGTAACCGAAAAATCTAATATAGTAGGCCTAATAATGAAACGGCAATAAGTTTACACTTTAAAATGTGTGTGCTATTGTAACCGTAAAATCTCAATCTCCAAGCGTGCTAAAAGAGAAATAATTTTGAATAACATACCGTTCTCCGTGACCGAGTGTTTAAGCTATCGGACTTAAAGCTGGTAAGTACTGAGATCGAATCTTTCAGTCGAGGCACGGGATTTTTAATCTCCGTGTCGACTCCAACCCAAAGTGAGTGCAGCGCAAGGCTTAATGGGAAGGTGCATCCACTTACACCGACCGGTGGTTCCATAACTCGTTTGACAAAGGCAATGGTTTGTGTTGTCCTGTCTATGGGAAAGTGCATATAAAAGATCCCTTGCTGCTTATCGAAAAAAGAGTAGCATCACTAGTGTGGCGGTAGAGTTTCCCCTCTTCTACAAACATTAATGTCTGTCCTGAACAGACATTGCAGGAAACTGAGCTGTGTGTCCGTGACAGCGTGCTTGAACCTTAATTTGATGTAAGCACGAAAATAAACATCACTAACTGAATACCACCCAGAGGCGGATCCATAAATTATATTTAGGGGGCCCTCAATGACAAACCTAAGGACCCCAAACGTTCCCAAAAATATTTACAATGTAAAAAATAGAAAAATCGCAAAATTTAGGGGGGACCCCTAGATCCGCCACTGCCATCCAATGTCAATATTAACTATCTTAACACTCATTCGATCCCGTTTTATTTCATAATCCCTTGATTCTCTGATTTACATTACAGTTCCAACATTTCACCTGTTTCTCAACTTCAACATTTAAAGTTATAAAACAAACTGTTGAAGCTTCTCTCCCCTCTAATAAAAATACGACCGACATAAACTATTCTAATACTCTCAGAGACTACTGAAAAATATGTCATGTTGTATTTTTACAAAAGATTTATTTTATTAGAATGGTGTTTTTGTATGTTTTGTTTAGTTTAGTTTAGTTTGTTTGTTTTGTTTAACGACGCCACTGGAGCACATTGATTTCTATCTTATCATTGGCTATTGGACGTCATACATATGGTCATTTTGACACATTGTTTTAGAGGAAACCCCTTGCCGCCACATAGGCTACTCTTTTTGATAAGCAGCAAGGG
Source organism: Cyathermia naticoides (assembly GCA_033042655.1). Taxonomy (NCBI): domain Eukaryota; kingdom Metazoa; phylum Mollusca; class Gastropoda; order Neomphalida; family Neomphalidae; genus Cyathermia; species Cyathermia naticoides. The sequence continues at coordinate 12,595 of JAUTWP010018001.1, forward strand.
ATCTTTTATATGCACTTTCCCACAGACAGAACAACACATAGCACGTCCTTTGATGAACCAGTTATTGAGCATTGTTGTAACGGAAAATGGCCCAAACTGCAGATGAGTCCACTGAAAAGGATCGATCCGACGACCGACCGCTTCAAATGTGGGCATGCTACCGACTGAACTACATCCCACTCCCTATATCTTTTGAACATGCAACCTGTTTTGGTTTTACTTCAGTAGTCGCTCAGAGTGTTAGCATGGTTTCTTTTGGTCGCCAGTAGTCTAGATGCACTTCTAATTTATTCCCTTCTCAGTGGACCCATCTGCACTGGTTGGAACGGGAAATAACCCAAACTGGTTCATCAAATCCCATAGTATGTGCTGTCCTGTATTTGTGAAAGTACATAAAAAGGTAACTTGCTTATCTGAAAGAGTAGCCTATGTGGGGGAAGCGGGTTTCCTCTAAAAGAAATGTGTCAGAATGACAACATGTTTAACGTTCAATAGCCAGTGGTGATAAGGTAAAAAAACGTGCTCTAGTGGCGTCGTTAAATAAAAAAAAAATTCCAATTTAGTGACATCCCACATTGACTAATACTAGTACTAGTAATAGTAATACTGGATATTGGGTAAATGCACATGCTCGATGTTGAATAAGTAGGTCCACTTAAACACTTAATTCAGTTTTCAATAGGACATAATTAATTTTCTTATATTTTCAACATCTTGTAATTTGAAAAAATCTATGGAAATTAACCTGCTATATGAAAAAATTAAAGAAACTAATTTCAACTTGTTGAATTAATTATTTTTCAAGAGATTTCATTCGTAGTTTCGTTGAAGTTTTGAATAGTTTTATATCTCTAGTACATAGTCCTGCTCCGTACAAGGCTTGAGACCTGACACGGTCATGTTTAATTTGATGTTTTGTTTGGTAGTATTGCTATCATACTTTGAATCAAGTACGCCTGCTCAATGAACATGCTAATGTAAACATCATTATCTCGTGAGTGTGTGTTTAAACGGGAACCGGTTTGTTTATCACCATGGTTAATATCTAAACGCATGGTTAAAAGGACGCAACCGGACAAGGGCCGTATGTAGAATTTTAAAAGTGGGGGTGCACCAAAGTGTAGGGGCGCCAATGTATTGCCCATTTTACTGATC
>JAUTWP010018112.1:0-13746 GCA_033042655.1 Cyathermia naticoides
CCCCCCTTTCCCGTCATGGGTAGGGTGTCCGGCACTGTCAGACATCGTACCCAGAAGGGGCGTGCTTGAACACTTATTTAGTGATGTAAGCACGTTAACAAAATTTCCAGTCCAGTTAAACATTTTCCCATTTCCAGTTCCAGAAATCAGCAGTATGATGAGCTTGTGGATCAATCCATAATCACAGTGGCAATGCATCTACTGCGAATACTTTCTCCCACGAGATTAACCGTGGCTAGTAATTAGTGAAGAAACGTAGGTAAATTGATGACGCTACACTGTCGTCTAAACGGCATGACAGTAGTGTTAATAAACAGGTGAATGGATATCTTTATTCCTAAACGAGATGAGTTCCTGATGTCATGTCACATCATACGTTGATTAGTCGTCGCTGACAGTAGTAATATATACACGTACACGCACTAGCACGATAATTGAGCCGTACAATCGTGTTGTATTTCACACCATACACGTACGAATACATCTACACGTTTATTTGTTTACATAACTATTTAGTTATATCTTTTCTTTGTTTGTTTTTTGTTTATATTTATTTATTTATCTGTTTGTTTGTTTATTTATTTATGTATCTGTCTGACTGTTTATTTATTTATGTTTATTTGTTTATTCATTTTATATTAATTATTTATAATTATATCAATTTGTTTATTTTTATTTATTTATTTATTAAATTATTTATCTGTTTGTTTATATTTATTTATGTTGATTTATTTATATACCTATTTATAGATTCATTTATTATTTATATATTTATATATCAATTTATTTATTAAATTTATTTATCTATAATAGAAGGTCCCAATGGAAGCGTGCTTAATTTTTTTTGTAGAAACACATTCAAACCTTTAGCCGACCCCATCTATATATAATTAATGTTGTTTATCAACTAATCTCGTTTATTATATATTTAATTAAAGAGGTGCATGAATGATTTCTATACAAGCAAGTTTTTTGTTATTAATATAGTATTGTCCTGTAAATATTAAACAGTGTTTTTATATTTTGGGACACGTGTGAAATACAATATATGTTTTTTCAACACCATAGTGTGTGTTAATATGTTTCATTGTGATTTCTTTTTCATGTAACAATTTAATAACATTATTTCATACAAAAATAATTAAATGGTATCAACCTTTACAATATTATATATACATAAAAAAATAACAGTTTTCAACATTATCAATAAACGTGGTATTACATAATAAAAGAATGGGGGAAGTGACATTCTAAATAAAACCACACAAACACTAGCTTGCGTAAAAAGAACAACAGAAGATTTCTTGATAAAATCAGTGGGGTGAAATAATTATTTTTCGTCTATTGCCGTATTTGATCGTAACTGTCTCGGGAAGCTACGTTCCCTCGGGAGATGGTAACAGTCAGTGAGAGATAAGATGATATGCGATTCTCCAGTACAAGGGTTAGCTTTAGGTAAATGAGAAAGCAGCTTATACAAATATCAACTAATTATCTATTAGGAGACGGAATAATTCTATGGCGGACGCACCCATGCATGCCCCTACCCTCAGGCCGATCTCACTGGCACCACAGCCCCACCCCTTCATAAAAGATTTCATTCAGTCGGGAGACTTTCGCTGCGGGCAATTTGTGCGTCTTTTGGCAGTTCGACACGGGTCGTGGGCAATTTTGAAGAGGTCTTTTTCAAACAGTGATAAACGACTAATGCGAGTCATTTTATAGTCATTATCATCTTCCCTTTTTGTCCCTTTAGCTGATTACTTTCCTGAATGCTACAAAGTGACCGATGGCCAAACAAGCACAAAGCGAACTAATGTCCAGGTAATAGTATTTTATCTCCACTCGCCCCGCCGTAACTTCCCGACAGAAAGAACAAAATGCCGGAAAATATTTCACAGCAATTAATTTCGGTTACACATTCTGTTTACAGGTATCCGTCCTAGTCTGTTTATTATTACATTAAATTAGTCTGTGTTTATAAGAAGAATACTTTAGAATATATAACTTAATAGAAACTGGAAATATATTTTATTGCTGTAATAAAAATGCCAGTTATTATTGACAAGATGACTGGGGGCGGCGGATCTTGTTAACATTAGAGGCAGACTAGCTATTTAAATTTATTGTCATTATTATTGGGGTTGGGGTACCAGATCATTATTTGGGTTCTCCCTGAAAATTATGGAAAATAGTTCATGATACCTGTCATTTTGTAATCTCACGCGGTTAGCGACTTTATAATATATTTATTATATTTATTTTAAATCTAGATTTTTATTTATTTATATATTTTGGGAATATGTATTGGCATTGTATTCACATATACATACAGCATTATATATTTAATTATTAACATTATACAAATTAAATTGTATAAATTAAAATATACAAATACTTTATATACAAATAGATTATACAACTACTTAAGATTATATCTCTAATGATAAGTTAAAATATAAAACCTGATTAGAACATATCTTATTTCAAACAATTTTCAATGAATAAACTGATATATTTTCTGAAATATTTCAACGATAAAATCTAAATTTTTATAAAGGTGGAAAAAACGACCACTGTGATTTTAATACGAAATTTTAACAATTCATAGCATTAGCAGCTGAACACCCACAGGTTTAATTTAAACTGAACAAAATGAACACGTATCTGTAACACAGTCAACAATGATTTACCCCGCTAACCACCCGACGTCCGAGAATGCTGCATGGCAAAGCGTTTGGCTGGCCACACTAGCATGAGTGGTCGGAAATAAAGGCGTTTTGTCTGATAGACGATAATGATTAAATAGATAACCAACTCCGTGCATTGTGCTTTACTCCACAGATAAGCAGTTTGGCTCCAAATGGTTCGGCTCGGATTGAGCTTAATACAAAGTCTGGCTAGAACATTACGTCGAGTTGAAAACATACTGGCAATTAATTTCCGTTGCAGTCTTATAGAGAAAATATTCGATAAGGCGGTGCGTGCGCTGTTTTATAACAAGAACGATACACGTGCATGCGCGGGGTTGTGCAGTCATTCGGATAATATGTGTTAAATAATGTATATAAATTACAGTAAATAAATTAATTTTGTTTTTCTGACAACTAATTTCTGGTTAATTTGGAAGACAGAATTTTAAAAATTTAATAAATTATTGTAATATATTTTAGTTTTTTGTCCGCAAAGATAAATATTAACAATTGTATTATTATATATGAAAATTATGTTACTGTTTTAAATAATATAATAATACATGTATATAAACAATATGAAATATTTTATATTTTGTACTAGTGTACATATTAAAAATGTGTCAGAATGACCATAATATTATGACCATATACATGTAAGTCCAATAGTCGATGATTAGAAAACAACCAATGTGCTCTAGTGGCGTCGTTAAATACAAAAATGTGACACTACTTTACATATTAATTTAACTATTTATATATAATTTATTATATTGAATGTTAATTATATAATATATAAAATTAACATTCAATGTAATAGTAAATGCATATATAAATATTATTTAAAAGTTGAATTAAAATATATATGTTATACACGAAGGAATAAGACTTTTATTACACGTACAGATATCTCTATAAATATTATACGTTTCTTCTAGTGGTACTAACAATTTTATTACATGTACTGTTATCATTCTAGTCTGCTGCTAGTCGTTGAGAAATAAATAAATAACAAATAAAGCCAGAGTTAGTGTCATTATACTCGATATTATCCTCATATTCTTACATAAAATCATTCTACTTTCCCTCAGTAAAACCCTTTATAACTTCAAACCCAAATCTTTTAAAATGGAGGGTCCATGTCAAACGGGCATCCACACAATGACCCCAATAAGTAAAAAACCTTCCGTTATTGGCCGACAGACCTGTCATTTTTATGGTGCGCCGATAAAACCCTTTTCACAACGGTCTATAAAATATAATTTTATGGTGAGCCATTCCCTTCTTGTCAAGAAACTGGCGCGTGCTACTTTAATTTTGTTATTAAAATACTAGTGGTATATTTTTAGTAGCAAATATGATACAAAATATAATTTTAAGTAAAGAAAATTCAAAGATGTTTTGTAAAACAAAATTGTTTTGTTTTTAAGTGAGTATATTTTTAAGTCACAAATATGGTACAAAATATAATTTTAAGTAATGCAAATTCAAATATATAATATATTTTTTGTTTTGGTTTTAAGTGAGTGTATTTTTTAAATCTGTAAATAATATTTATGATAAAAATATAGATTAAATATTTTAAGGAATAGAAAATCACATATTTTTTTGTAATCTTGTGTGTTTTGTTTTTCATTTGCCCTAACCATTTTAAAGTTATAAAATAATATATTCCACTGATAACATAAATAAATATATAAATATATTCATGAATTTTATTACTTCTTGACATTTTAATATTATTTAGGAAACCAGAATCTCTTAATAATAGGAATTTATAACATAAAACTCCTTGATTCTTAACGATATGAATTTATTAACCGATAACAAAATCGTATAATTATTTTAATATCCTATGTTGTCATATTATAAACAAGATTACCACTGAAATAAATGAAATTACAGTTCTAAAATATGTATTTTCAATTTAATAAATATTCTAAGATATAGTTTATATAACAACTTTGTTTTTATGTTGTAATTTATTTACCAAATAAATATTTATATGTATCAATAATTTAATTCAAATAATGTCTGTATTAACTCAAATTAAACGGGGAATATTAATAACATTCGACTATTTAAAAACAGGAAAGGTTATATATAAATTAATAATATTAGTGTTTTGTTTTTATTGTTTACCTAAACAAACAATGAACACGTATTTTATATGAACATTTATTTTAGAAAGAAATATTTGTAATTTTTTCCATGGAAGAAAAGAAGTAAAGAGATTTTCTATTTAATATAAAATTTAGTAACACAGATGGATGTATTAAATTTTATGAAATAAAAATAATAAAGATAAATTTTTTAAAACGACAGCGCTGAAAAATATATGCACACACGTGTAAAATAACTGAAATTGCATAATTTTGTTTATAATTCTAATAATATTTTAAAACATTGTAGAATATAGTGATACAAGGATTATTGGGACATATCAACAGTAACCGTGCATCTATTAATATATAACACAGTTAATTTAGTCTGTATGCAAATAATAATATTTAAAAACAAAATCTCCTTACCTGATCTTGACTATTTTCAGAAATATGTTCCGTTTGGTTTTCAGTTAGAGAAGTCGTTGTAGAAGATTTGGGAGTTCCCACACTGGTGCCATCTCTATCATCAATTACTAAGTCTATAGGCATTTTGCCTTTCAAACAGCTGATATAACGATGGCAAAAATTGTCACATAATTCGTGCACCTGAAAAAAAATCACGAACATCGTTAATTTTAGAGTAAACGTTACAATAATATAAATCATTAATGTAATGTTTATATTGGCCGCAATCGGAGTAACAAAAACTAAATTAATAAAACAGAGTGTTGTAAATAACAATTTTTATTATTGTTATTACTATTTTATTATGATTAAACATTTATTGTAACCCAGTAAAATGGTGGTAACGCAAATGTGTTGAAAACAACGTTTGCATATCCATTTCGCTGGCAAATCATATTTAACTGAAACAAAACACAAACAAAACGACTCTAAAATACGCCGAAATATAACGCGATTATTGAACGCGAAGCTTTTTCATTCATCAGATTACTAATCACCAGATTTTATTAATTTTTCTAGCTTGCATATCGCGGCTAAATGCTTTTACCGAAAGACCGGCCATTTTATTGTATCTTCTGGAGAAGCCACGAGCAAGCGAAATTGCGTCGTCTGCTAGAAATCTCGAGAGCCGCCATAACGAGAATTTTCTCTGAGGCATTTTTCTAAACAAAACCTCCGTTTACGACTTGTAACCGAATAGGAAATATTAATTAAATAACTATAAGGGAAATATACACCGAATTTAAATTGCTATAATTAATTATGAAGAAGTTGGCGTTAAATTCGCGAGAAAAACAACACGTAAATATAGTGTGGCAGACATTTTGTGTTGGATATTACACGGACATACAGTAAATAAAGTAGAATGGGTACGTGCGGTATTATCGCGGTTAAGCGTTTTATCTGTTTGTTTAGCGTGTAAGGACTAAATTTTATCAGTTCAGAACATTTCTAAAATCGTACGACATACCGATATTACTCGGGGTAAAATGAATTTTGCCCAACGGTGTTTATCGGATAACACCAACGTTATTTAGCAACATGGCGTTTTGCTGCACCATAACACCTTTCAGTTTAGTAAAATAATATCTACGTTGTTAAGTATTTTGAGAACTGAATATTATTTTCTGATTGTTTATCATAATTTTTACTGTTTAAATAATCCCATAAAGCTCGGCGTTTTATTAAATAAGAGTTTTAGCACACCAAATCAGCAAAAAACTCTAAATTTATAAACAACTATCTTAACGTGTAGTAAATAACATAAAAAATAAACAAACCTTTTCTAACTCCAAAAGATGAAAACGTAACACTTGTATAGCTTGAATCATCTGAAAGGAAATATTAATTTTTTTAATAAAATAATTATTATATTTTTATTTACTGCATTTCACAGCAATTTACACGCACGCGTGGTTTCATACACACACGCGCACGCGTTTTCGTGTTTCTATTTAAAAGGCGAACAATAATATTTTAAACTGACTATAATATTATTTTATTCCGTTTGTCGGTCGTTTCTCTACTTTTAGTGCCATAGCTTGGTATGCAAGTATCATGTTAGCAACATCTCTTCGCCCCATCTTTGTTTGGTGGCAACGGACCATCCCCGAACCCGAGCCACCAAACCATCTGGATCATTTTTCACAGAGATTTTCCAAAGTAACCGTGCACTGGTCTTGAAGCTATTTTCAGAATTTCCCCAGCGTCCCACGGTTCATTACCAGACTGCGATTTTACAGCTCTAGTTTGGAGGGAAATCACCAAAACTGTGAATCTAGTTTGTGTGGAAATATTCGAAAGCGGTCATTTGACAGTACGGCACTTTGATTTGATAGACAGAGAACGTTACAAGTCACAAACACACGGGGTTGATGCCACAATATTGAGCATGAAGGGTGATTGCCAACGACCATTATTAGTTCCGAACAGGAAGCTGCAAAATTACACTCGTTTAGGAGAAGAAAAAAATATAAAAAATAGAACAACGTACTCGTTTATAAGATGAAGAAAAAATATAAAAAATAGAACAACGTACCAAACCGTCCAACTCCTGGTTTGCTGAAAATAATGGTTTCTCTGATCTCGCCTGCCAAGAAATCCAAAAAGAGAAAAATAGATTATAACTGACGAAAATGCAAGCGTTAGTGTTCGAACCCGTACGACTATAAAATAGCCATATACTGGTCATTTTACAAGTATGAGGCAGATTTTATTAGCATCTTGACCGAATAAATTGGATATTATGAGAATCTCCCCGCCTGCACAAATGGCCTTTATTTTCCATTTTGCTCTAAGCCGTCCTTAATAAGCAAGTTAGTGGTTTGATTCCTAGGTGGTCGAGCAGACGACAATATCAGCCACCTCGCTGCCTGGGCAAAGATGCTTTTTTATTTTATTATGGTTGTCGTTACGATGCCTATGCGCCATTACTCTCGCAAGAACGCTGATGGAATAAAAAGCACAATAAAGCACGCCATTGTGCAAGGCGAATGCAATAAAGTTCTCGCTCAAATGTCGTTTCTACCACCCGAAGCATTACCCAAAATAAATAATAAATAATATATAGTGAGCAATAATTACATTTCGTTAACTGCGTGTGGGTTTTTAAATCGCATGAGTCATTAAAACGTCTTGACGAAAATCGAAAAAAAAATGAATGAAAAAAACATTTCTATAAAATCAATGAAATATTGATTGAGCTTGGTAATTAAAGGCGATTGAGAAATATATACGTACGAGTACTTGCTTGCTAAACACTGCTATATCTTCATTGAAAGACTCGGACGAACAGACGTCTCCACCAGCCACGCCCGGCTCCCTGGGGGTGCACGTGGCCAGCTCACATTTTTCAAATATTAATGCTAAAAGTGGGAATAGGGGATGCCTGAAAAACAACAAGTGAAAATAATAAACAGTTGATCATTTTTACGCAGGCGGCCATATTGGCTTAGAGTGCTAGCGACGTAACGCGAATCAACGTGTAAAGTGTATTGAACGAATGCGTGTTAAACGTCAAGATAATTCTTAACTGTCACACTGGATGTGTGTGTGTAGTATGTGTGTATGTGTATGCATGCATGTCTTAGTATAGCTAATATACAGAAACGTATCCGTAGTGAAGTAACAGTTTGCAGGTAACGTAGCGTAGCGCGCACATGTTTACGTTCATAACGTTGTGTGTATTTTCCAATGCACGTGCTTTATGATGGCACTTCGTTGAATAAGCAGATACTCACGAGTATAACGAGTCTTTGTCTCTTTTCACTTGACTGTCACCTGTGGACGACATCACCCCCGGCATCACGGAACTCGACGTGTACGGCGGGTACTGATGCAGGGGGGACGGGCCGTGATTAAGGTTGGCGCCGCTGTGCGTGAGGGGGTGGTTGGACAGCGATCTGTGGGGGTCTCCGTACATTCCCGACCCATCCATGTTTCCGTAGTGGGACAGGTCATTCTCGAACTGCAACAGACGTCAGTAGAGACACATCAACAACGAAAGCTTGCATATCAATTTCCCATAAATATTATTAATAGGAACACGCCGTGATCGTAAATTTAATTTAACACAACACTAACACCTAGCCAACGTTGTACCTACCCTCTGCGCCATTTAGGCTTTCACGGGTGCCGAGATCCAAGAGTCGGCTACTTCCAAATGTTGCGTAACGTCTTGCACTTCGTTGCCAGTCTTGGTATAAACAAATCCCAGGGCCTGTCAAAGAAAGGAAAAACTGTCAAACAGAGTAAACGTCCATGAATCCAGCACGTTGCAGCGACCATCAACACAGGCCGAGTTTAACAACTAAGCTGTCGTGAGTCGTAGCTACTTCCACTAAATCTGTCAATCACCTACACGTTACTGCTGCCCCCGATAATAAATGAGCTGTCATGCGTGGCCCTGCCCAGGGCGATTCAACTTTCGCCAGCAGGGGATCCGATCTGGCAGCCATGACGAATGAATCGTTCAAAAAGCATCTTCGCGATGGAGAACGATGCTTCAAGTTAGTTTACTAGGCTACAAATCATCCTAAATCAGGTGGAAATGCAGGAATTTCCAACACTATTATTCTATCGGTGATATTCAGCGAAATTTTATTTTATTTAACAAATCCTATACTATTAACAAAGAAAACACTTCAGTCGTATCAGGTTTGTTTTCATTCATTGATATTTTACTTCAAGGGTTTTCACATGGTTTCCACCTTCTTCGTCAGATATTCTGTCTTTTCTAGAACTGATTTAGCAAAGATAAGACATATAGAATATATAAAGAGTTTAAGAGATTGAAAACTAAATCCCTAAAAATGGGAAATCCGCGCTACGTTCAAACGAAATGTATTGACATCCTTTTCTTTCTTAATTACCTTTTCCTAAACTAGAATTTTCTGTTCTACTTGGCTAGATTACACTTATACCCAATGTTTTACAGTTGTAATTCTCCGGCAAGTATTTAAATCACACCGTGTGTAGAAAACGTCAAAACAGTTGGAATAAATGCCAGCGAAATGACGCAAAGTGGACTCGTCGGCTCCGCCTCCTGACACGCCCCTTGCCATTGATCATTTTCAGAGCTAATCATCTATCAAGCAGCAGCCAATGGCGGTTGAAAGACGGATCCATCGTGCAAAATTCCACTGTTCAAACTAATGTGCTAGGCTTCTAGTCCGGTGATACGAAATCTGTTAATTTTTGATGTTGTTAACACTGTATGCTTTCTCTCCAAATCAGACATACTTTGTCCGTGTTTGCTTAGGCATCATGCAGAGGAATTATTCATATTTATATACTATCTATCGTCTGCATAGACAAGAAAAACTCAAATTAATTTAATCTGCCGCTGTTACTGTGATAATAATCTATATAAAATTGTGTTTTTTAATATATCCATTGCCAATAGTAAAACATAAATTAAAACGACGGAAAAAATAAATTATATTAAAATGTGTATAGCGATGCGTGAAAAATAAGAATTAATATTTATTTATTAAATTCTGTTATCTTCCACTCGATTCTTTAGTTTTTATATCAATAGATTTAAAATAACCCTACAATCTGTTTTTTTGTGTTGATATTTTGCATTATAACATCTCGTTCCGCAATAAAGAGAAGTTATAGGTTTTATACAATTTACTTGTTAAAATATTAAACAATAATGCGAAAACAAGCAGTGAATACGCATGCTGATAATTTTATATGTTATACAATAATTCACACTGATACCATTTTATAAAGAAAATATTTATCACGTTATTTTAAAAGACAAACATATTTATTTCAATTTATTAATTTAATTAATTCTGATAATATGTGGTAACAGTGATGGAATGTCGCGTTTGCGTGGTAATGTATGGGAAAGAAAACGGAATAATTTCTTCTCAGTCCTTTGGTATATTAATGTCGTAACATATGTTTTTAATAAAAACGGATAAGAATTATTGTCATTGAGCCAAACATAGCAGCAGGAACTACAGAGATAAAATAAGCATGAAAGAAACCCGAACCGATCTGAACCTAGGTTGTATTTCAATGAAACTTTATAATGTTGAATACTGACAGAGGTATTTCAAAAATAAACAAATATACAAAATGATAGCAGTAATTATTGATTTGAAAGATCAGCAATATTATTGTAGGAATAAGTAAATACTTGTTTAAAAAACACATTTTAAATGTTTCTATTGCGTTTTATAATTTATGAACAATTTCTTTTCATACATCTATTGCGTTTTATAATTTATGAACAATTTTGTTACATACATCTATTGCGTTTTATAATTTATGAACAATTTCTTTACATACATCTATTGCGTTTTATAATTTATGAACAATTTTGTTACATACATCTATTGCGTTTTATAATTTCTTTACATACATTTGTTTTACTAAATAAAACCCCCACACAATTCTTTAGGATCAAACCTTTATCAAAAATACATTTTATTTTATTAAAAACATTATTATTACCCTGCATATATACATACATACACACAAAATTATTTTGTGCTAATTTTTACCAACGTAGCCGCGAATTCCACGTGTTTTCAAGTGACATCCTCATAAATACGTACAACATCGGCGACCTTTCCATGTTTTAAAATAACAATATAGAATATTATTCATACAATATCGGCGACCTATGTTTTAAAATAACAATACAATATAGACATAACTATTATTCATACAATATCGGCAATCTATCCATGGTTTAAAATGACAACATAGACCTAAATATTATTCATACAGTATCGGCGATCTATCCATGTTTTAAAATGACAATATAGACCTAAATATTATTCATACAATATCGGCAATCTATCCATGGTTTAAAATAACAATATAAAATATTATTCATACAATATCGGCTACCTATACATGTTTAAAATAACAATAGAGACCTAAATATTATTCAAACAATATCGGCGACCTATACATGTTTAAAATAACAATAGAGACCTAAATATTATTCATACAATATCGGCGAACCATACATGGTTTAAAATAATAATAGCATACCGTAGATATTTACAATGTCGGAGACCTATGTACATAAAATTTTAATATCAGCATAAATAGTTACAATATCGGAAACCTGTACATGTTTTAAAAACAACATAGACATAAATATTATTCATACAATATTAGCGATCTATCCATGGTTTAAAAAATGTACCGGTACATGTTTTAAAATTTTAATATCGGCATAAATAGTATAATATCGACAACCTATGCATGTTTTAAAATAACTATAATTTTATAGTCATGAATAGTTACACTATCGGCAACCTGTTCATATTTTAAAATAACAATATAGACAAATATTATTCATTCAATATATGCGACTATGTTTTAAAATAATAATAAGATGGACATAAATGCGCATAATATAGACGACATATCCATGTTTTAAGTGGAATATTAAAATAAATACATATATCTGTAACTTCCACGTTATTTTAAATAAATATCAGCACAACTAACTATTACATCGTGGACATGTTTTCAAGTCATTTCAACACGCATGTACGTTTTGTTAATTTCTATGACACTAACAGAAAAATGTATGTATAAATAAAAACCAAACCAAAACAAAACAATATTTTTGTTTTATATAACACCTTCAAAACAGTACCTAAACATGTTTTTACTGGCATATGTTTGTTTTAATGTACCCTTTCTAAACAATACCTAACATAGTATACTACTACATGTATGTATTATCTTTTCTTCATAACATTCATTGAAAACAATACCTAAATGTTTTTACTGGTATTTAAATGGTATAACGTTTGTTTAATAACACTACAACTGTTTTTCATGGTATAACGTTTGTTCATAACAAAACTGTTTTTACTGGTATAATATTTGTTCATACCACTACAACTGTTTGGAACGGAACGGAAAAATGTTTAACGTGCTTACACCACTAAATGAATGTTCAAACACCCCCCTCCTGGGCACGATGTGCGACAATGCCGGACATCCTACCCAGGACGGAAAGCACTAAAACTGTTTTTTACTGGTATAATCTTTGTTCATAACACAACTGTTTTACTGTTATAATATTTGTTCATAACAAAACAGTTTTTACTCGTATAATGTTTGTTCATACCACCAAAACTGTTTCTTCTGGTATAACGTTTGTTTAATAACACACCATCAATAATATAAACATGTACAAGAAGCGAATACTGGTATATTATTTACAAACAAACAAACGGCTGATGACGTTCGCTTAACGAAAGCGTTACTGTTGCACTTCAAACAATTTCCATGATGGGGGCTGACAGAAACGTGACAAAGCTTATATCCCCGTTTGATTAGTTCGCAAGTTTAAGATAATTACTAGAGGCTCCAATTACCCCACATTTGCGTCACGTGAAGACAATATCACTGGTGTTGCAGCGACGACGGGTGGTAGCCGCTACCCTGACTGCCTGGTGGGGCGCTCGAACCATCACACGGGGCCAATATGGTGCTAAACGTCGGACACGATTGCTAGCATTTTACGCTCTGTAGTTTTATGAGCAATTTTGGTATAAATCACACCACCCATAGATACGTGGTACAATCGCTGTCATATCCGCCTCCCCCCACACCATTGAAACGCATAGTATTTTCAAATAGCTGTTTAGTTTCGCTGTTTCTGATTAAAATGACTAAACATGACATTCTGTTGGTATACATTGTTCTTGGTGACAAGTAGGTTTACACACGCTAGGCGTGTATGAATGTTTGTATATTTTATTCTATTAAGAAAATAAAGTTTGTGTCTATGAATGAATCAAGAAAACGTTATTGTGGTTTGTTATTCTATATATGATATACAAACATTGCTGCTTCATTGATCTCACTCTGTCAGTGATAGATGTACGCGCTTTACTACACAAATAATAACAACAAACTACTACTACCACTACCACTACCACTACCACTACCACTACCACTATTACTACTACTATCACTACCACTACCACTAC
>JAUTWP010018223.1:0-13740 GCA_033042655.1 Cyathermia naticoides
GGCCTTTGTTAAACCAGTTATGGAACCACTGGTCGGTGCAAGTGGAAACACCTACCCACTGAGCCTTGCGGAGCACTAACTCTGGGTTGGAGTCGGTATCGAGGTTAAAAATCCCATGCCTCGACTGAGAGATTCGATCTCAGTACCTACCACCCTTAAATCCGATAGCTTACCACTCGGATACTGAGACTGGTTTGGGATTGGTCAACAGGCGTAGCCTATGAAAATACCTTTCCCTAAGTTTTATTTGATGACATCACTAGAGCACATACATTTTTATCTTATCATCGGCTCCTGGACTTCAGACATAATATGGTCATGTTGACATATTTCTTGAGAGGAAACCTGCTTCTGCCACATAGGCTACTCTTTCAAATAAGCAGCAAGGGGTGTGGAATGCTATAAAACATGGCCAGAACACTGAGAGTTGTTTGGACATTAAATATGAATTATATGCCAGTAGTAATTTGTACTTAATGTCTAAAGGATAGCAGATTACATTTGTTTAATCCATTTATAACCTGCCATCAAAATTGGTGTCCAATTTCTCTCATCAAAACAATTGCACCTCCATTTTTCAAATTGGCAAACCATTCTCTTATGTGGGGTTCACACAGTGCCAATTATGGCTCCTGTTTGAGATCAGACAGCGCTATGACACGAAAAGTGAAAAGTTGGATTACTATCCTCGATGATCTGAAATGTCCTATCACTGTCTGAATGCAGTCATGTACATTCGTAACAGAGTCCTATGGATTGGGAATAGTCGGAGAGGTTGTCCAAGCACTCCTGACAGTTAGGTGCATCCCATAACATTCAGAAAACTCAGCTGATTTTGTCTAGTCATATTACTATCATGATCAAAATCGTAGCAATGTCCTGTGTTGTCTGGAGGGTGTCCTGTGGATCAGGATGCTGTCATGATGAACGAGCATGATCTAGAGAGTTTTCATTGCTGTTTCTAGCCGATTAAGTCCAGATTGCGTCCAGATCTTGCCGAATGTGTAGGTTCACTGTCGGGTTACTATCAGGAGAATCAGGATGCTGTCAGGACAGATTTGGTATTTTTTTACCATGCAAAAGATACAAATCGAATCAGAATAGGATTGAGAACTGGAGAATTGGGACGCTTCCTGAACAATATCTGATTGTTGTCGTGATTAAATATTAAAGAATTTCAAAAACAGATGCACCATCAACAACATTCCAGTTACATCGTGATTAAATATTAAAGAATTTCAAAAACAGATGCACCATCAACTACATTCCAGTTACAAGACTGGGCTAGAGAAAACTCACTTGTTTCCACTAGTGTGACTGTGCTCCCCTCAGCTCCCTCCCCCCTTTTTTTCCTGTCCCGGATGTGGTGGATGGATAAAACCATAAACTGCTCCCTGGAAAGGTGTCTCCTATAACAGCCTGGATCTGAACGTAGACATTAAACCACTTGACCAGAAACCTATCACAAATCACACAGACTTTTCTTTTTATTTACCTTTTATATTACGTGTATAAATTATACATGGAGCGGGATGTAGCTCAGTTGGGCCAGAGGTCATTCCCAATGGAAGCTCTGAAATATAATTGAACACTTGTTTTATTTGCAAATGTAGCCTATGTATTTAAAATAGTTTTTCATGTGAATAGTGAAATGACAGGTTAAGCAAAAATATTATTTTCTATATCCCTCATATATTGTAACATAAATACACATTTTAGTTGAAAAATTGATACCATTCTGTATGATCAAAGAGAGACAATTCATGTCATCATGTTTTAATACATTATCTCCCTTAATAATTGCATGAACACTGCTATGAAAGTATCATGTTAGCTTTTAATTTGCCGTTTACAAAGATTCATCCTAAGTCTTGCTATACTAAAAGTCATGTACTTTTACATATCTATTTAGAATTTAGGTATGCTATTTTCTCTTAATGATTGAACACCGGTCTTTAAAATAAAACAGATAAAACGTAACTTCCAGCTGCAATTATTAATTAAGGAATCACGTCTCCTTTAATCATGATTACAAATTGTGATGTTACACATTGATAAATAACTGATGATAAACATCAAAGAACTGTTTTAGTACATAAAATTATTTTTGTCACTAACAGATTATAATTTTTAGAAATAAGCCAGAATGATTTTGTTTGGCAAACATCGTTTATCATTCGATATATTTATACAAGTAATTGAAATATCCTCTGACAAGAATATCTCAACTTTGATCATGCAACTTTAAATCAATTAAATTCTAATTTTAGAACTCCTAACATTTATTGACTTGTTTCTTAATCTTGGCTTGTAGTCAAAAATATACATTTTAAAATAATATTTACAATTGTTTTTTCTATCAGTTTCTTTTTCTATTTTTAACAGCTTTAGTTATTTTTTATTTAGTCTAATTCTTTATATTGTACAGTAAAACCCCTCTAAACAGGACACCCATGGGACCAAGTAAAATGTCCACTTTTCAGATGTGTGGTTTTCAGGGGTTAGATTTACAGTGAATGGACACATGGGACTGAATTGTTTATCCGGTTTAGAGGGGGTCCAATTTTGAGGGGTTTTACTGTATAATCAAATCTTTGGTTTTGCATTCAGTAAAGACTATAATTTAACATTTTAAAATAGCCTTACTTTGTAGTTCTGTTGGTGTTTTAATGCTTACCCTAAATCTAACGCATGCAGCTGATCGGTATTTTCCAGCTGACCGGACGATCTAGTAATGCGGTCTTCGAAGGGAAATGAATAAAGTACGCTCTATATGTCTGTTAGTGGCCAGTCTCCTTTAAGTAAAGATTATTTTTTAAATATTAAAATATCATTTCTTTGTAGTTCTGTTGGTGTTTTAATGCTTGTTTAAACTGTTGCAGGGTGAAGACGTTGCAATGGGGATTTGGCTGGCTGCTATTAATCCCTCATACATACAGGTATAACAGAATAAAATAATGTTATTAAATTTGATCTTTTTATTCTAAAATATTTCATATTAAGAAGACATTAATGTGAAAAATATTATGCATGAAATACATATATTTCATGATTGGCATAAACGTTTGTCATTATTACCCCAAGAAGACATTAATAAGAAGAAATACATTAATACAGAAAATACACATAAATGTATTTCCAAGTAAATATAAATGGATGATTAAAAATGATTATATTCTAATTTAACTTACAAAAGAAGAATGTTTAAATGTGACTAGTTATTTAAAAGGATCAATGAATGCAGTCAGAATAAATGTAGTTGTATGTGAGAGTGTTAGGGTTTGATTGATTGATTCATGGTCTAAGGTAGACACCATGCTACATGGTTTTCTTGTTCACATTAATTGTTAAATGTTGTATTTGGTTAAGCCCCAGTCACACTGTCGGTTATTGAGAGCTAGGTGTTAATGTCTTTAAAACATAGTAAAATGGCAAAATACATAGTAATCCACACATGTTCAAAACAAATGTGGCAGGAGCAATCATCATTACCTGTATATGAATCTGGGACAAAATCCCACAGTACAAAATCTACCAGGACATAATCCCACAAAGTGAAAATAGGGACAAAATCCCACACTTAAAAATTAAATTACATAGTAATAAGAGAACTACATTTTATCACAATAATTTGTTCAGGATGATCGGAGTCCTTTTCAAGCAGATAATTATATCCAAGCTGATCTCTTAATTGCAGATAATTGCTCATTGATTAGCTCAACAATCTCAGTTAGTTAATCAATGACATTAATTTAATGCACTCAAACTGTACAATATGAATATAAACCATTCCTAATCTATGACAATGGTCCAGACACCAATACCCATATTACTCTTTGCCTCCGCACCCGCCGTAAGACTGTTAGCCAGTGTTGATACATGGTTTGTTGATGGTACATTCGCGATGACTCCCAGATGGTTCATGCAGTTGTATGTGATACCTGTATCACTTGGAATTACAGCTGTTTTCAAACACAAGTCCTGCCGTCCCATGTGGAACTGTTCCAGGCAGTGATTGACTATTGTCACAGCATGGGACTCTACATAGACCCAACTTCGGTAGTGTGCAATTTCGAACAAGGTGTCATCAAAGCCTTACAGAGAGTCCTGGGTCCAGCCATCACCATACAAGTGTGCTTCTACCATCTTACACATGCTATCTGGCACAAGATCCAGGAACTTGGACTTCCATCATAGTACTCCACAGATGAGGAGTTCAAGCTCTTCTGTGGCCAGCTTGATGCGCTGGTATTTCTACCTATTGAGTACATTCCAGCTGACATGGCATCCCTGCGTGAGAATACCCTGGATGTTGCAGATGAACTACTAACCTACTTCGAACTATGTTATAGGAAGTTATCGCTGTGTTCAACCAGGTCATGGTTAGATTGGTATTCGGATCAAGAGGATTCCTCCACTTTTCCAACCAGCTGTGTCCATGAGACTACGATCTCTGGTGAGCCATGTACTAACAACCAGTGTGAGGGCCTTTACACACCTTATTGAATACAGCCAGCCAACCATTTGGATACTCACTGAAGCCATTCAGAAGGACTGCTTCGTTCTCACCTAAATCAGAAGAATCTACTCACCCTGTGCCAAGATCACCAATCAGGACGTAAAACAGAGAGCTTTTTTGTGGTGCTGGCTATATCATCCGATGTAAAGATACTATGTGAACACTGAATAGTCATTTAATGTTTTTTATTTTAATAAAAAGGAAAACAAAGTGTTTAAATGTTATTATGAAATTTTGTCCCTATTTTCACTTTGTGAGATTATGTACTGTGGTATTTTGTACAGTGGTATTTTGTACAGTGGGATTACGTCCAGGTAGATTTTGTACTGTGAGATTTTGTCTGGATACCATATATATATATATACTCATATGTAATACATTTTACTACATACCAGTTAAATCAGTTTTACTATCTTAAAAAAGTAGTGGTAAGTATCCCTCAATACCTGACAGTGTAACTGGGGCTTTAGTATTGATCCTGGTCTTAGCATGATACACAGTGAACAATTATCCACATGTATATATAGCCATGATGTGTTAGATTTATATTGTTCTGTTCACTGTTGTAGGACAATCACTGGAAATGTGACAAGACGTGTAAAACTGGACTCTACACGTTGCCTGAACTGACTCCAGAAGAGATGAGACATCACTGGAAAAACAAAATAAACTGCAATGATCCATGTAGAACATGTTAGAAACTGGCTGGAACATTCAGTATTTGGTGCTATTTAAAAATATAACAAGACCTCCTTGGAAATATAACCTTCAATGGTCCTTGTTCAGCATGTTAAATTGCTTGGACATACAATAAATGGTGATATTTTACAAAGTGACAAGACATCACAGGAAATATAACCTTCAATAGTCCTTGTTCAGCATGTTAAATTGCTTGAACATACAATACATGGTGATATTTTACAAAGTGACAAGACATCCCTGGAAATATAACCTTCAATGGTCCTTGTTCAGTGTTAGAAAATTGGGATGAACATTCAATAAATGGTGCTATTTAAAAATATGACATCCCTTACCCTGGGAAAGGTACCTACAATGATCCTTTACAGCATGTTAAGAGGTTGGAACATATAATAAATGGGGCTATTTAAAAATACAGTAGACCTCGCATATAACAGCCTTGCATAAACCAGACACTCGCCTATAACGTACTGAATCTGGAAGTCCTGGTCCCGTCTAACGATAATTCCAATTAAAGTCCTCGAAGATACCGGCCTTTATATAATGGACAATCACACATACCATACCAAAATCTCTGGTCCCACAATCTTCATGTAATTCAACTCTAGATTCAAAGTGGATCTTACTACATTCACAAATATCATGTGTTGATAAACACTGTGCTAGGACTACCAGTGTTTGGAGTACAGTTCATTTTCATACAATTTGTGCATGATCATTGATGAGGTAAGGGCTCTTGTTGTGATTTCCGGGGCCTCACTCAGAGCCAATTTGAAGCTTACTGGTTGTGATTCAGATTGATTCTGTCCATAATGGAAATAATAAAGACTTTTGAAACATAACAATTATATCCATATAGTTTTTATTTATGAAAAACTTGCATACTCTTGTATAGCGAACTAAGTCCGGATTACGTGTATAACGGACATTTGTCCGCTTTACATGTATAACAGACAAAGTATGGTATACGCCATAATGTGTATAACAGACTTCGGATGTAACTGACAAAAATAGCGGGTCCCAATTATTACATTATATGCGAGATCTACTGTATGACAATACATCCATGTGAAAGTTACTTACAATATAATGTTTGAGAATACATGTTCCACATCAAAATACTCGGACATCGTGCTATTTGTATGACATTGTCATAATGAAGCTTTGGAGATTTACAAACATGGACCCAACTTGCTCTTAGTCAAGATTTACTGTTCATGTACCGATGACCATAACGATACTTTCTGAAAATAAAGACACAAACAAAATAAACAACAAAAACTGCTGAGTAAAAATTTAATTTATCACAAATTGGTTATTGAAGGTTAAAACAATATGCAATTGTAGGAAAATTTACATTTTATAAGAAAGACACATGACTGGCATAGTATACATACAGTCAAACCTGTCTTAAGCAGCCACCCAAGACAAGATAGTACGAAAATGTGGTCCCTTAGGACAGTTGGCTGTTCAATGATGTAATATTGTACAAAATTAGCTGATCTAGGAGAAAATAAAAGTGACCATTGAAGACAGGTGGTTGCTTAATATATGTGGCTGCTTGAGCAGGTTTGACTGTATATACTTAATGTTTCATAGAGATACCAAATGTATGTTTGTGATACACTATGTGGATATTGGAGTGATTGATGTTCAGTGAGACTAGTAAGTATATCCCACTAGTGATGTTTTTATTTTAAAAAGTCTGTAAATAAAAAGAATATCCAAATGGACAGTGATACATTTGCATAGTCAAGTTCAATAATCAACAGTAGAAACCGAACCTAAGTGTATACCAAACCCTCAATTATAGAAGCATCTATGTTAAAACTAAACCTCTGCAAAATCCCTCAATTAAAACAACCGTCTAAACAGAATTCACCAAGTCAATTAAACAAATATTTATGCATTGGAACTGAAAATATGTTTAACATGGTTACATTACCACAGGTGTTAAAGCAAGCTCTGGCTGGGCTGGGCGCCTGAACTCACCTAGTGCCATACCCAGGATGAACATAAGCCTTTATTTATAGCAATCCCTCAATTATACAAGCATCTACATACAAAATAAAGTCCTCAATTAAACAACCATCTATGCAGAAAACAAACATTTATGTAATGCAATCCCAATCTACATAAAAAATTAAACCTTTGCATAAACCCTCAATTAGAACTATATATGCAGAAAATAAAAATACAACCCTCAATTTGAGATTTTATCTAACCGGGTATGTAGAAATCATTACATCTATGTAAAACAATCCCATAATTAGACAAATATCTATGCATACATAAATAAATGACACTCATGAAAGTACCACAAAAAATATATAAAACTCATTTGAGAATTGTGTAGTCAACACAACAATTTAAGTCAAAGTTTTATAATTAACATTCAAAACAAGCTGTTATAGCAGACGCCTGGCTTGGGCCCTGGATATGACATAAGTTATTTCTGTTGTCCATGAGAGGATAACATCTACATTCAGAACAAGCTGTTACAGCAGATGCCTGGCTTGGGCCCTGTATATGACATCAGTCATCTCTGTTGTCCAATGGGTGACTTTTCTCTAGTTATATAGATTGTATCATTCGCGTTGCTTAGTGAATAAAACAATTCTTAAACTTTCATATAGTTCTGTATGGTACTCACACTCGTGTAACATGTTAAACAAACATACAAATATATAATATCATATAACATAAAGGTGGAGATGTATTTTCAAGAATAACCAATACCAGTATAATGAATACCATTTTGTTCTGAAAACTTCTTGATCATTTAACACTCAAATTAAAGCTCTTCAATATTACAAAGGAAGAAATGTATAACACATAGAAAATTTATGACAGAGCTCAAACTGTGTCTCAAAAGAATAGTAGCCCATATAAAAACTTTTACCATTAAATTTTCATTTTCAGTTGCCCAAACTTACTTTCTACATAAAACTGTAATATGCAATGTAATAAACAGAATATGAAAATACATGTTATATAAACTATCACAAGGGTGATGGGAACTTTATATAAAGTACTTTAAGTTCTGAAAGTGTCTCAAACAAGCTTAAAAAGAATGCAAACATAACAAACAATCATAATACATGTAATAACATTTGTAAAATAATTACAAAACTAAATTGAATCATTATGATTGTATGTACACACAAACGTAAATGAGTTTATCACACTGATTATGGCACACATCAAACATTGAAAATGTCATACAATGAACACAGACTGTTATAAAAATATATGTCACACTAAATCTACTAGCCCTATTGTTACTCTAAAACAAACAAGTAACACAAGTTTCTTCAAATATCTGAAACAGTGTCTATGTACCTTAATACCAAACTTGTAGCCCTATTGTTACTCTAAAACAAACCACTAACACAAGTTTCTTCAAATATCTGAAACAGTGTCTATGTACCTTAATACTAAACTTGTAGCCCTCTTGTTACTGTAAAACAAGCCACTAACACATTTCTTACGACTTATTCAAATACATGAATCTGAAAAAACTATGAGCACCAATAATATACATATAATTCCATAAAAAAGGTGAAAAAGAAGTCTATTAGACTGGAATTAGTGTTACGTGTCTACGTCACTAAATAAGTGTTCAGGCACTAGGAAGTCTGCCTATTGTTGTGCTATTTATTTACTGAAAATTTCATTCCAAATGTGACATTACGCAGAACTTCATGTGTTAACCGTAATAGTAAATTTATTGTTAAAGTAGCCGAGAAGACTTCAACCTTTTTGCATTTTTTATGGAACTCAGTATAAAAACATATATAAGAAAATACCAAACATACCAGAAACCAGTTATTAACAATGTTATTAAATACATGTATTAATTTTATTAACTTTCAAAAAGAGATAGAAATTTTAACAAATACTTACTCCTCGGTACAAATTATGAATTCCCATCTTAATGATAAAAAGTAACTTTTTAAAAATGTACAGTAAAGTTTGTTTTGTTTAATGATGCCACTGGAGCACATTGATTTTTTATCTTATCATCGGCTATTGGACATCATTCATATGGTAATTTTGACCATTTCTTTTAGAGGAAACCTACCACAGCTTTTGATGAACCAGTTGTGGAGCACTGTTTGGCACGGAAAATATAAATGTACAGAAAGTTTTATCAAAGACAAAATAATTTATGATACATAAGGCAGTTATAGAAGTATATATGCAAACTGTGATATATCATTGCATACGCTTGATGGAATTTCTTTGTGATCAACAAGTTTCATAAATGATTATACAAAAAATATCCAAAATGGAAGACAGTTTTTGGAACAATTGTTTTAAATGATTTTACCATCACAAAAACATCAGAAATTCATAACCATTCACACAAAAGAACATAAACTCCAGTAGCCAACTCATTAAAAGTGTCTACATAAAGAGATTACAAAATGTCATGTTGTTTAACATCCACATTCGGAGCCAGGCTATTATAGCAGATCCCTCTACTGGGTACCGTTTATGGTTCAAGCCATCCAATGCATCCCAGAAATGAATACAAAACATACAGGACAGGACATGTTGTTTAACGTCCACATTCAGAGCCAGGTTGTCATAGCACAGATTTTGGTTGTATCTATCCACCAAGTTCAGAACAGGAAAACAAAACATAGCATTTAGAATTTAGTTATAAATTTTAGATACAAACTTCAAATTTTTACTAACTGGATGCAAAATTTAATAAGAGTTAATTACTGAATAAAATGTGGAGTCAACCATTCATATCTAAACAAAGAGTCAGCTGTGACTGAGAGTATAATAATCTAAATATATAATGCAAAAATAACTTCATTTTGAATAACCCATTACAAATAATGTTACGTGAATGGTGATAATTATCCAATAAATAATGCAGAAAAGAAAAACGAGCAACACAAAATTGGATTTTCATGAAAAATTTGTGAATAAATGATGTGTACAGTATTCATAGTCATCAAATAGGAATGGGTAAACCAATAAAAAAAGGTATTTTAAAGCTACAATATAAATACATGTATAAACAAAATTTTAGTCCTATGAATGGATACAACAATTGCCTAAGCCAGGGATAAATCTAACTAAAAATCAGAGTCAACTTTTCATAAGACTGAGGGAAAATGATGACTAAAAGTTTAAAATTGGCAATCTTGTCTAATGAATTTTGGCAATTTGGTGTCAAATGAAAAAATTAATTTGAAGTGGAATTGTAATGAAGATTAATCCATATACATACAATTCTCTAATCTCACTGCTGTATTTTATATTTTAATAAAAAAGTGATTGCCATCCTACTGCAAAGTACAACAATATGTTATCACACTAAAGCTATTGTGTTTGTATGTGAATTAGATTGATAGTCTGCAAAGTACAACAATATGTTATCACACTAAAGCTATTGTGTTTGTATGTGAATTAGATTGATACAGCCTGCAAAGTACAATAATATGTTATCACACTAAAGCTATTGTGTTTGTATGTGAATTAGATTGATACAGCCTGCAAAGCACAATAATATGTTATCACACTAAAGCTATTGTGTTTGTATGTGAATTAGATTGATACAGCCTGTTTTTAAACAGAAGTGTAATAAAACTAATCTGTAGATAATTCTAAATGGTTCAATATTTAAAAAACAAGAGATTGCTGGCTAATTAAGTATGAAATGTCCACTTTATGGAAGATGATGTTAAATTAAGTACTGATAATTTTATACTGAATTACAGTTGAGACTGGTTTAATACCTACCTATACAGAAAGGTCATCTCTCTATAGCAAGCATTGCAAATCCCTCTATTTGACCTGTACAGAATGGTCACCTATCTATAGCAAGCACTATAAATCCCTCCTAGTGCAAATCCCTCTTTTATTTGACCAGTACAGAATGGTCATCTCTCTACAGCAAGCACTATAAATCCCTCCTAGTGTAATTCCCTATCCACACCAATACAGTATAAAAGAGTATAAATGATCTTGTGTTAGCTACTTTATTTTAGAAATATGCTGTTTTCTTTTAAAACAATTGAAAACTATTAATTTCCTTAGCCAAACGCTAAAAGGTTTAGTAAATCTGTATAGGAAGTATTAGGGGTATCTCTGATAAAGGAAATCATTACTGTAGTTAGAAAG
The DNA here is from genome assembly GCA_033042655.1 of Cyathermia naticoides. Classification (NCBI taxonomy): domain Eukaryota; kingdom Metazoa; phylum Mollusca; class Gastropoda; order Neomphalida; family Neomphalidae; genus Cyathermia; species Cyathermia naticoides. The sequence goes on from JAUTWP010018223.1 coordinate 11,363, forward strand.
CATTAGACAAGCCAATACTAAGGGGTCATTTACCATTATCAACATCATCACAAGAGCACACCTTTTAATGATCCTGCCCCCAAAAGCATACAAAATAAAATATTGATCTTTTAATACTGCCTTTTGTCACAGAGACCTGGTGCAAGATTTAATTAGCTATATAATATTGGTAAATCATAAAGAGGTGCTTTTTACAATAGTGTGAAATTGAAAAACTACATTTTTCAAATTTGGTGTGAAGGGATAATTAGGTTTACAGTAGCTGTTAAGCCCCTCTCCTGAATGTATGATTTGTACTCTTGTTAATGTTGATAATTGTAAATGGCCTCTAAGTAATCAATGGTACTTGGATATACATTTGTATTTATGATAGGACGAAATAGCACTGAGGTCCTAATAACTCAATCAGGATATGAGGAGGATAAAAACAGGAACATGTAGGCATGTAAAAAAACAATTTCCAGTCCCTATCTGAAACATGGATTCATGATTAAAGCAAATAAATAAAAAATAAACTATTCTCCTTTCACTCAGATCATCACACAGTTTCTTTCAAAGAACCATTTTCTGTTTTTATGTCAGTTGGAGTCATTTCATTTTTGGGTTTATTTACCACTGGATTTTGAGCATAAATATACACTGCGATACTAACAATGATGATAGCCACAACCGTGTATACATCAATGGGAATTCCAAAAATAACCCAGCACAGAACTGCTGTAAACATCAGCTCAAGAGCGCTTGCGAATGTTTTTAAAATAGAGTTAAGACTTCTCAGAAACAGACTTGTAGTGATACCAATGGCTGCATTATTAAACATGATGGCCACAACAATTGGCCGGCCCAATGAGACGACATTGTCATACGTGAATGCAGTGGTCAGCTCTCCTTGAAATCCCAACACCACAACATTGCAGAAAATGGAGTCAACATACATGAAAATGTTCTGCATCATGATGTGGACATCGACACCCTTGTCTTTCAGAAGATATTCATTGTAGACTCCAGCAAAGCATGAGGCAAATACTTGAAGCATTATGAAGCCAAGATGGATGTCAAAAAAAGAGGAAACAGAAACATCTTTGATATCAGCTTTATCTCCAGTCTGCCCCTGGTGCTGGGTGTGGCGGTTCATGTCCTTGATGATGCAGCCCACTGTTAACATGAGAAGCGAGCCCCACTGAATTCCCGTCAGCTTCTTACTGAAGAGAAACTGCAAAATAATTCAAAATATTATAAGCATAAAAGAAAAGATGTATATGTTAGTCAAAACCAACCAAAATGTTAAAAATTTTGTGGTTATATGAAGATGATACATAAAAGACATGACAAGTCTAGAATAACAGAAAAAGTATGTGTTTTTGTCAGAAATGACAGTGCGTGAATCCTTAATAAAATCACCACAAATTAAAATGTCTTATAAAATAGCCATTTTTCTGTTATTGTTAAAATGTTTTTTATGTTAAAGATTTATAATTTCCCTTGCAACAATAATAATTTAAAAAAAGAATTTAAATTCAACATTCATGAAAAAAGTATAAAGCTTTTGTGAACACGGTTTTAAATTTGGGCCTGTTACTAACATTCATATGGCATATATTTTTAAGTACAAATGCATATACAGTAAATGGACTCATTGGGACCAAATTAGGTTTAGTGGGTATTCCGGTTTAAATGTGTTTCGCTGTATTTGTACTAAAATCAATAACTTTTACCTGGAAGATGACACCGGTGACGACCACTCTGAACTGTAATAACAGGTAGTAGGTAGTTGGATCAAAGACAGCCAGGTTGACAAACTGTAGGTTGTTGTACATACAGTACAGAAATGCTGGCACAAAGTAGAACATCATCACTGAAACACAACAATTCTTCAATATATGATATCAGTTTCACCAAACAAAAACCAACAAGTGCTACCACAGTAAACAATTCTTCTTTTTATTATTATTATTTAGTAGTAGGACTTATTATTATTACCATTATTAATAATTATTATTATATTTAATAATAATTATTATTATATTTAATAATAATAATAAAAGTAAAATTTTATTTAGCGATGCCACTTTGTCTTATCAGTGGCTATTGGACGTCATTCATAATAATCATATTGTCATTTTGACAAATTTCTTTAGAGGCCCATACAAAATATGCTGGTTTAGACAGAGTGCCAGTATATAGAGATTTTATTCAGAGTTACAGAGCTGGTTTACACAGAAATGCTGGATTAAACAAATTCCAGTTTACACAGTCTACTGTATTTTAAAACAAGTACATGTATATGTGTTTGTGTTAAAAAAGGTAAAGTTTGTTTTGTTTAACGACGCCACTGGAACACATTGATTTTTATCATCATCGGTTATTGGACGTCATTC
>JAUTWP010018334.1:0-13735 GCA_033042655.1 Cyathermia naticoides
GTTGGTCTGTATCCGTTATGCAAGACGCAAGTCAAGATTAGTCTAAAGAAAGTTGGTCTGTATCCGTTATGCAAGACGCAAGTCAAGATTAGTCTAAAGAAAGTTGGTCTGTATCCGTTATGCAAGACACAAGTCAAAACCAGTGAACACAGTAAAGTTTACAAATATTATTGAAAAATTAAATTAAAAAAAGATGTCTGCTCAGCATCCCTAACGTCACTGCGTCCACTGATAGACAAAAACTGTAAGGAAAAATGGGTATGTGATAAATGTAATATGGTTAAGACTTAGGCCAAATAAAAAAAAATTGTTTGGTTCCTGTTACATGTAAAAAATAAATAGGATAGGTAGGTAGGGATTTTTTTAATGGATTATTAAATAAAACAGGTGAAAAAAAGGTGGTGGTGTGTGGAAGGTTAAACAAAAGTTTATGGTTGGCACCAAAAATCTAGGGACGGTCAGGTAACCGGAACCAAACAATATTTTTATAACGCCTTAGTATTTATAAATATAATTTCCATGTGGTTTTACCAGAAGATAGAATGAACAAGATAAGAGATAAATAATGTTTGTGTGAACAAGGAAGTGGAGGAATTTGTGATGCATGTTCTGCATGGTACAATGTTCTTGAATCCTAGTTAAGTTTGTTTTAATATTTGTGCCAATACTGTGCATTCTGTCATACAATCATGCAATCTATATCATGTACAACCTCTCTCGGAATGTGAATTGATGTTTTCATCATCATTTGTGACAGTATTGTGAACTGTTTCTTACAACATCAAAATCATGTGAAATCTTACAAGCAAAATCATGTGAAATATACATTTTTTTCTCATTTTACAACATATGTTTTCACCATCACAATTTTGTTCTGACAGCATAATTTATTTGTTGAGACATTGTGACATTATTCGTTCTATGCTGAAAAGTGTTAAATTCAACAGGTGTTGATAGTATTGCCGAGTATCAATGAATCGTTTAGGTCACATTACAACTAATTACCATGGAACCCATGTTAAATTGTAACACTTCAAGTCCACGATAATAGAATGTGTTCTTATTGGAACTTAGTAGGTGATAATATACATACTCATTGATGTTTTTAAAGTGGCAGTCTGGTTTAAAAAAAAAATATTTTACTATTTAGAGTATATCTTGTATGTTTGTTTCATGCTCACCACACTACATTCTTCTGCCATAACAATCTGTTGTACTGTATTTAGGTCACATGAATAGCACTACTACTCAATGATGGTCACAAAGAGTGGACACCATTCAAGAGTTAAAAATAGCACAACTAGTGACCTTTGAAGCGTTGTAGAAATAATGGCTGCGTTATTTGAGCATTGCGTGTTGATAGTGGACAATATTTGATAGGAAAGACGCACAAAATTATTAAAACTGCAGTTTTGCTTGTATTTTTTATTAATAAAAGATAAAATATAGAAAACAGACACTGCCCCTTTAACATGTTGAATTTTGTAAATTTTTCATCTAAAAGTGAACTCATAAGACCGTTGTATGTTGATAGGTGTTTTGTACACTTCTTGCAATTAATACAATTTAGTGATGGCACATATAGAGTGGGAGCCCAGAGCAGTTATTCATGTTAAAAGGGCCAAAATTTTGACCTCACTGAATCATGTAGTCATCCCTGGACAACCCAAAAAGCATTTGCTGCCGGCCCGGCGGTGTGGCTTTGACCCCCCCAAACACAATTTCAAATTGACGAAAAATGGCATTTATTCAAAGGAACAGCGCCAAGTCTAAAAACATTTTCTCTGGCATCTGTGAGGTCCCATGACTACATAATAACCAATGACAGCAATTTTATGTGTGGCTTACCCACCCCCCCCCGGCAGAAACCCCCAAATATATATTTTGAAAAATGGCATTTATTCAGAGGAACAGCGCCAAGGCTAAAAACATTTTCTATGGCTTCTTTGAGGTCCCATGACAACATAATAACCAATGACAGCAATTGTATAGGTGTGGCTTACCCCCGGCAGCAACCCCCAATATTTTTGGGGGAAAATGGCATTTATTCAAAGGAACAGCGCCAAGGCTAAAAACATTTTCTCTGGCTTCTTTGAGGTCCCATGACTACATAATAACCAATGACATCAATTTTAGGTGTGGCTTACACCTCGGCAGCAACCCCCCAAATATATATATTTTTTAAAATGGCATTTATTTAAAGGAACAGCGCCAAGGCTAAAACATTACCCAGGCTTCAGTGAGGTCCCATGACTACATAATAACCAATGACAGCAATTTTAAGTGGGGCATAGCCCCCAGCAGCAACCCCCAAATATACGTTTTACAATGGCTTTTATTCAAAGTAACAGCGCCAAGGCTAAAAACATTCATTGCTTCAGTGAGGTCCCGTGACTACATAATAACCAATGACAGCAATTTTAGGTGTGGCTTACACCTCGGCAGCAACCCCCCCAAATATATATATTTTTTAAAATGGCATTTATTTGAAGGAAGAGCGCCAAGGCTAAAACATTACCCTGGCTTCAGTGAGGTCCCGTGACTACATAATAACCAATGACAGCAATTTTAGGTGGGGCATAGCCCCCAGCAGCAACCCCCAAATACACTTTTTACAATGGCATTTACCGGGTATTCAAAGTAACAGCGACAAGGCTAAAAACATTCCTTGCTTCAGTGAGGTCCCGTGACTACATAATAACCAATGACAGCAATTTTAGGTGGGGCATAGCCCCCGGCAGCAACCCACAAATATATATTTGTTTGAATGAAATTTATTCAAAGTAACAGTGCCAAGGATAAAAACATTATTCCTGGCTTCAGTGAGGTCCCATGACTACATAATAACCAATTACAGCAATTTTAGGTGGTGCTTACCCCCGGCAGGAATCCCTAAATACAATAGACCTCTTATATAACAGCCTGGCATAAACCGGATACTCGCCTATAACGTACTGAATCTGGAAGTCCCGGTACACGTATAATAGACAAAGCATGATATATGTATAACAGACTTCACATATAATGGACAAAAATAGCCGGTCCCAATTAGTACATTATATGAGAGTTCTAATGTATATATTTTTTTTAATGGCATTTATTCAACAGTGGCAAGGCTAAACACATTATTCCTGACTTCAGTGATGTCCCGTGACTACATAATAACCAATGACAGCAATTTTAAGGTGGGGCTTACCCCCCCCCACCGGCATCAACCCCCAAATATACATACGAGCTATTGATTGTGTGATTGGCAAGCTATTGATTGTGTGATTGGCGAGCTATTGATTGCTCTTGGATTATTTTTTCTTACCCATTTTGTGCTAATTGTACTGTCAGTTTTATAATTTTACCAGTTTTGATCAGTTATTGCCTGTTGGCAGACTGAAGTGTAACAAATTTATAATACTTTAATTTCTCTAGTTGTTGGGTTTTCTTTTACTAATGTAGGGCTCTAATTTTAAAGGCAGCACTGGTGACAATTGCTACTGGTTTTGTATAAATTGCCATAGGCTAAGTGCTTCACTGGTGGCAATTTTTAACCATTGGCAAAATAACTTTTCTCTTATGTTTATTTGTTGCAAAAGATTTAACAAATTGCTATCGATTGAGTCAAAATTGCCATCTGTGAGTCTTTCACTCACTGCCAAACATTTTCAAAATTGCTGTGGGTTACAAATTCTTAAATTAGAGACCTGTAATGTCATATACAATATTGTGAGATCTATAAAAAAAATTGTGGAGGTGTGGCCAGACTAGACAAATAGATCAATAGAGAAATTTGTTTGTATATTATACTTATAGATAACAAAATTGTCAAGAACCAACAATCTGACTAATAGTATTGAAGTAATAGCCGAGTCTTGTAACATCATTCAAAATCTGTCTATACCAGCACTGTCTAAACTGGCCTATTTTGTCAGTCCCAAGTGAATCTGGTTTACACAAGAGTATATCACAAGAGTATATCACTTTTATTACTTCTATAATACAAGAAAATAACTGTCTGTAATGGTTCATGATTTATCCTGTTTTCACCTGCAAGTTCCACTATCTTGGTGGTTTCAGAACTAAAATAGTTCTACAACTGTAACATGTCCTACAATACAGGTTTTCATATAAAAGGAACCTGCAGAATATTCTTCTTGCCTGGGAACTGGATCTGTAAACAGTCATGAAAAAACTGTTTTTCACCACTAACACAAGGCTGGCACAAGGCTATTATTAGTATTATGTGTGTTCACCAAATAATGGCCAATATGTAAATAATTTTGCCAAATCCAGATACATGAAAAACAGGCCTGCATCGTACAAATAAAGCAAATATTTAGAAAAATACCTTGTTATTTATCTTTATTTTATTTTAATTTTTTAATTATTATTAATATAATTCCTTTTTTTTTTTAGATATGTATATTAATGTGTAAATTTTACCACATTTCAGTTGCTGTCATTAGCATTGCGTTTATATTGTATTGGCATTTTAATCTAAACATTTGTTTGCTCAACACATTTTCCGAGCTGTAGATCCATTGTATCCATTTATTACAATAATTATTCCAACAAATATAATTACCCAAATCTTTTATCATATAGTGCAGTCATTCAAGAATCATACCTTTTATTTTGTCATTGTGGTTATTATATTTACCAATGTCTGAAAATTAATAAGACTCATGACAGTTTGCAGTACACAACCACCACCACATAAAGCTATGGATGTTCTCTGTGCAGCTATTATAGTCCACCTATGACTCGGTCCTTGCGTTTACTTGGAGTGGGATATATCAAGAGGTTTATCGTCCACCTGTGAAACAATTGGTCATAGATTGATCCTTGTCAGTGGACCCATTTGCGTTTGGGCTGTTTTCCATTCTCACCAGTGCTCCACAACTGGTTCATCAAAGGCTGTGGTATGTCTGTGGGAAAGTGTTTATAAAAGATACCTTATTGCTTGTCAGAACAAGTAGCTGATGTGGCAGCAGTGAAAATATGTCAGAATTATCATTAAGTATGACATCCAACAGCCGATGATTAAAAAAGCAATCAATGTGCTCTAGTGGCATCATTAAATAAAACAAACTTTACTTTTCCAATCTTAAGAAAGGTGGATTTGCTGTTGGTCGACCACCAGTTTAGAATAAAAAAATATCAACCTTTTTTTTCTCTTTCTTTTTTTTAACCATTCCTCCATTTGGTATATTCAAATTTGCCTTACCTAATTTCCTTCATGTCTATTACTATTTTACTCGGAAGTATCCATTTTATGTATTTCTTGTAGATTGTGGTACTTAATAGAATGGTTAATTCCTAAAATAACAGCTTAACGGGATTCTAATGCATTATTTTTAGTGCTGAAAGTTTTAATTTTTTTAATTTAAATATAGTGTTACATATTTAAAGAGTGCCAAGTGTTTCAAAAATAACATTGAAAAATTCAAAATAATACAGTTAAATGTGATACTGAATTTAAGATTTACCTGTGTGCTCGATAGTCATCATACAATGATGGGGTAAAATGTTATTATTAATTACTAAGATGTATCTATGTGTTGCTGATACTCATCTTGGTACCCTCATGTTATAGTCATGACATCTTTATTTTAACTTGATAAAATGATCTTGTAATTGCTGGATTTATCTGAAAAATTAGCTGTTTCTCTCCTCGTATAGCCATCTTCATTTCATCTTCATACCATCTTCATTCGCATGTCATATTGCATGTCCTGTGTTCTTATTCAATTTGGTCTTCTTGTTGCTTGCTCCCTGCCTGTTTTAGTCATTTTACCAAAATTATTAGGGGAATGTAAAACTTTTTTTTTAATGTATTGTGACATAAAATAAAAAACGAAACATTCTTTAACCATCACTTATTTTTGTAGGTACCAGTTTTCATCATGGCTTTATTAAAATTTACATTTTGTGGGATTCATATAGTTGCTCTACTAATTGGTGATTAACTATTCCTGATGAACGTATGACTTGAAACAGTATATCTTGGTAATCAACTGTCACTAAACCTCCCCATTTGCATTTGTGGCTATTTTCTGTTCTATATGCTTATCAGAAAGAGTTGTGTGCCAGCTGTAGGTTTCTTCTGAAGACCATGAGTCACACATACCATATTATGATAGGTTTGACACCTCATAACTGTTGGATAAAAAACATGTATTTCCTTTCACTAAACGTGTTTTTCACCCACTTATATGTGTTCAAGGTTCCTCTCAATGTGTTAATATGGAAGTCACATTGTCAACTCTGAAAGTTGTTTAGACAAATTGTAGAGCTAAAAATATCTGTCCTTGCAGCTATAACCGTGAATATGAGAAAGAAAACACATGTTTATGTATTTAAAACATGAGCATCTGTTTTGATACATCAAAGTGGATCCATTTACAGTCGGGCTATTTAAAGTTTCAGCCAGTGGTCCACAACTGTTTAGATAACTAGTATATGCTCTCATCTGTGGGAAAGTGGATATAAAATATTGTTTATTGCTTATCAGAAAGATAGCCGATGTGGCAGTAGTGGCTTTCCTTTGAAGACCCAATAGTCGTATTTAAAAAAAAAAGCATGTTGGGGTGTTGTTAAACAAAATTCCTTTCCTTTCTTTTGATACATCAGAACATTCTTTTATAACTATATCAACTCAAACTGGGTAACAAGTTATTATTATTACAATGGTTGATGAAATTTGTAGTTAGTTTTTAGCATGGAAGTAGACATTGTGCACTTTGTCTTTTATTAATGGCTATCTACTCCACGTCTTATTTGCTACCTATGCATGTTTTGTGAATAGAATACCATTGGGGTCAAGCTTTGCATCATATTTATATCAAAGATTTTACTGAGAATAAAATGGTGTGTTATAGGTTTTGAATGAAAAAAATATGTTTACAGTTATTGTTTTCACTCGTAGTAGTGTGATAACTATTACTGGCTCTGTCTTTGTTTTATTTTCATACGTTTTCAACTTTTATTTCTGCTCAATAAGTAAAAATATAAATTTTAAAAAATTACATAAAGTAAAAATCCTTACATTTTACAATTTTCAGAATTAATTTTTTGAATGTAAAATAACTAATGTTTTCCACAATAATGATCATGAAATGATAATTATCTCTACATTTATTGTTTTATGAATCTCTTAAAATTATCTCGTATAATAATAATTTTGATAGAATTATTTGAAATTTAAAGCCTTCTTCAAAGATGTGTTGTCTAATTTCAGCAGTGATTTCTTCCATTTAGTTTTGGGGTGTTTATTATAATTTTGACCGTTACTTAAATATATTACTAGCTTACTGTCTCTGTTTAATAACATTATTTTCTTACTATAATATAATAATAATAATAATATTCTGTAATATTTCATTTCTCAATGTACTTGGTCTTGTTTTACTGCACTGCCTGGCAACCCATCTTTTGCATGTATCATACAACTGTTAACTGCATGAAACTGAAATATATAATACAAATATATTTATTTATATATTTATCTGCTTTCAATGTATGCTATTTTAGTATTTAGTGTTTGCAATTTTAGTTGTTTATTTTGGGTATTTTATCGAATTTGTTTAAGACACTTAGTTGCAAAATTAAAATCTAAAAATGTCTTGTTGAATTTTACAAACAACTATAATTATTTATCAAGTTTAGTATTATTTGGCACTCTTGATAAGGCCAACACTTTTTTAGTTTTTGCTTTATTCAGTTTCATGTGTATAACAGCTTTTGTAAGAACTTTGTTTTTTCTCTCTCTCCTTACTCAGACATTCGAGGTCTGCCTTCCCGGCCCAAAGATAAGCTTCCGGCACGGTTATCCCTAGCAACAAAAGGTTCCGAGACACAAGAAGCCGTGACTGACAGTCGTGTCAGTGATAGACTTGCCACGCCCTCTTCAGGAGGGCGGCTCAGTTTCAAGGGCTCAGGTCTTCCCGTACCTGTGGGAAGTACAACAGATGGTTCTAAAATAAGGCGCGTAGCAGGAGAAAATAGAGGGCGTGGGGCTGCAGTAAAGCAAAGACCGTGATGTGTTACAAACTGTATTTATACCTGTGATTATATTGTGCATTGCTCTGTGATGTCTGGCATTCGTGTACAACATAGTGCGTTGTTGGATGTGGTTTGTGATAGAACATGTCAGTACAAGAACGCAGTCAGTGTAAGAACGCAGTCAGTGTAAGAACGCAGTCAGTGTAATAAATCACTAGTCAGCATTTCATTACACCAACTCAGTGTCAACTGTTGTCAGATGTCTTTATCTTCTCCGCAGATTTCATCAAATATATGTGAACATTTTGGTGTATATATCTTATTCTTTTTTACATTCATTACCAAATTATCATATATTGTCAAAATGTGTGTGCTTGCTCACTTAAAAAAAAAATTGGATGCTGTTTGATTAAAAATTTAAATACTAGAATGAGGTTATTTGGGGAATTTAAAAATTAGTTTGTAATCAACAAATTGAAATTTAATTGTTTTTATTTACAATTTTTTTATTTTATAATACACATCAATAAACATTTTGCCAAATATTTACATTGAAAATATTGTGCAATCTGGTTAATAATAATAATAATAATAAATTTTTTGATGCAATATAATCAAATAAGATTGTTTGGACCGTGTTTTGTTATCTTCCATAGTAAATAGTAAATTGTCTGAGTGGTTGAAGTGAAAAGTTAACTTCTCTATTTTATCTTACTAATAATCATTACTAAATAATGTAGGAGGGAGCGGAATGTAGCTCAGTTGGTAGTGTGCCAGCCTTTGTAGCGGTCGGATCGATCCTTCTCAGTGGACCCATCTGCAGTTTGGGCTATTTTCAGTTCCAAACAGTGCTCCACAACTGGTTCATCAAAAGCTGTTGTATGTGCTGTCTTGTCTGCGAAAGTGAATGTAAAAAATTCATTGTTGCTTATCGGAAAGAGTAGCCTATGTGGTGGTAGCAGGTTTCCTCTTAAAAGAAATATGTCAAAATTACCATATGAATGACGTCCAATAGCTGCTGATAAGATAAAAATGATTGTGCTCAAGTGGCGTTGTTAAATAAACTTTACTTTGTATTGATAAGTTTCAAATTGGTTCATCAACTCTTGACTAGTCCAGTATGAAGATTAAAAGATGTTTTGATTCCAGGAATTCTTTCACAAGAATCCCAATGCTGCATATTGTATTGGCTGTTGTGTATTATATTAACCAGTTTTAGTATGATGTTCATACACATGATAAACACTGACCATCACTTTGTACTGTTCTCAGTGTTACATGTTAGATGTTTGTTTGAAAGAAATGCGTACATAAAATTATGTGTAACAAATCATATGGTGATTGCTATGATAAATTTGGTAATATGTTAAGCAAAGTTTAATTGTTTTAAAGATAGGCTTACATATGTGTAATCATATGATTGCAGTGATAAATTTATATTTCAGTAATATGTTAAGCAAAGTTTAATTGTTTTAAAGAAATGCTTATATATAATTATACAACTGAAAAAAGGTATCTATCGCAACACCAAAATAGTTTGCTACACCGAGGAGATGTCATAATGGTACATGATTGCTACACCGAGGAGATGTCATAATGGTACATGATTGCTACACTCCATACTGAGATTGTCACCCGTCTTGGTGACTAATGATTTATCAAGGATGTGTAGCACTACAGTGGGAACATTGTTTCTCAAAGAACTGTTTAATTATTTTTTTATAATCAATAAATTAATTCATTGTTAGCAAGTTTGACAATGTGGTTCTTATTTTAATTTTAAGCATCTGCTTATCACAATTCATGATGATAAGCTTGATTGGCAAGTCAAGTCAAAAGGTTTAGCATCCACATTCAGAACAAGCATAGCAGACATAACATAGCAGATGCTGTCATTGGCCCCAGTTATGAACTCTATCATCGTTGTGGTATCAGATGGGAGGATTGATTGACAACATGACATTGCTATCACTATTAGTGACAACACTTATGGAAAAATGGTGTTGCGATACTTTTTTCCAGGTGTATCTAATACTGTAAAAAGAAATAGCTTCGCGGGAAATATTCACGTAAAAATTGTGAAATCTAAATTGCAACACAAACTTAATTATGTGGATAAATAGTTTCCTTCATTTGAAAACTGAAAAACAAAAACAAAAGAATTCCATACCTGTTTATGATAGACTTTCCCAAAAACATGCCATACCAGTGCGTGACATATGGGGAAGCGCTCAGAATCGACGATTGGTTACCAGTGTCATAGTCTGATTTTGTATCGTGCTCATTTTGTATTGCCGATTTGCTGTGTTGAAATTGTAAATAGATAGTTGCACTGTTTCTAACATTGTATATGATATATTCTCTTTAATATTGTAAAAAGATATAAGTGTGCAATAAATATTTGAATTTAATTTGAATAATCATAAAGCATAATGTTTTTGATACAGATTCTGTGAGATTGTGGTGATACAATTTCAGCACAGTTACGTAATCAGAAAACAGAATCTTTTGTTATGATTTATGTTGCTCATACATAGTTACGAAAATAGAAAATGTGCACGTTACAAAATCAGACCGTGACACCGGTACATATTTCATGAACTACCAGTATGCATATGTGGTAGCTTGAACATCCTTGATATATATGGTAATACCGGTATGTAGATACATTATTATGATAAGTGACTAACAACATAGTACCGTACGTCAACGACATATACTGTATACAGTACTCTGGAATGGTGTGTAACTGATTTAGCAGTATTGTACCCTTCGCTTAATGTGAACATTTTCCCCGAGAATTACCTTGTTGGAGATAGCTATCACAAAATATTACCCCGTGAAAATATTTCTTTTTACGGTAATATATGATGAGTATTGTGATTATGATGGTGTACTTCAATAAGATGTTAAATAAAGTTTAATGGTTTTAAACAAAATATTGCATTTATGATTAATCACATGGTAATTGTAGTGATAAAAGTTTACTGTAGCACGATGCTGCTTTACATACAATTATAACCATTATACATCCATTGTTTTAGTTTATTCTATGATTCCATGTATCCATGTCTAATGTTTTCTCAGGTTTATGTGTATGTATATAGCTGTACATATTTTATGCGTGTGTATATAGGAGAAACAATTGCTATGTTTATTATATGTACAATGTACATGCTTACTTCATTTGACACATTCAGTATTGTAAAATCAGTTGTTTTTTAAACAAATATCTTTCCTGATTCTACTTTTTGTTTCTTTGTTAAATATTGGACATCACAATTTTAAAAGATGTTTTGAATTTACTTTGAATAATCTACAAAAAAATGGCATGATACTTTTGAAAAAGGTTTTGCATGTTACATAAAACTTGTATTTTTTATTTTTTTATTTTGCCTTTTCTTTTATTAATTTATTATATATTTTTGGTCATCAAAACTGCTTTTCACAAGAATGCATATAATTGTTTAAGGCAAAAATAGCAACTGTAATTGAAATAACTGAACAAAATTATTCAAAGTAAATATATTTTGTGTAAACCAAAATCTTCTTAAAGCCTACCTAAGTTGCAGTTCAAAACTAGCTATCTTCAATGCATGGAACAAAACTATTTTAAAACTTTTTTTTTACTTTGCTCATTTGTTCTATTTCAATTTATAAAATTTACTATTATGAACAGATACTTTCTGTTATGAGGGCAGGAGCAGGAAGTTGTGTGGTGCGTTCTGCAAATTAGAGCTTGAATTTGTTACGTCTGTTATTGACATGTAGTGTACCGGTATGTAAAAGGAGATCAGTTTGTAATTGTATTGAATATACCACATGCTGTCATTGAATGATATAATACAATTACAATACCCGGTACTAATAAGTAACTATCAAATATAAAGGATGGTAATTTTGTCACTGATTTGTTTGTGTGATCTTGAACATGATGGAAAGCCACCATTGAATAAAAACATTAAATATGAGAAAAGATAATTTTCAAAAAAATGAATAGCCCATTTTTTCTTCTGAAAAACAAGTATCCAAACATACAGATATTTAATGTTTATAAATATGGATGTTTTAAAATCAATTAATAAAATTGATATACATGGTCCATATAATAATATGTAAATGATGTGACAATTTAAGTTCGTCTTTAGTGAATTATCAAACCTGTTGATGTGTCTGATTGTTGCTGAATGGTTCACTCATCTGTGTTAAAAGAAACGCCAGATGATTTTACTGCTAAAAGCTGATGTTCTCAAGTTCTGTCTATTCTAGTGTGTTTCGTAATGGTCCAAATAAGATGTTACTATTTTTTCTTGATTATGATATCCAGTTTTGAACATCTCACATGTCCATAGTGTTGGAACAGGAAATAAATTTAATGTGCTAACATCACAAAAAGTGTTCAAGCACACCCCTCCTGGGCATGGTTTCCGGCGAGCTGTTTATAAAACATTTCTAGTCGAGACTTTATACTATTAGATTTAGAGTTGTTTCTGAACTAAAAAAAATGCTACTTAATTTTTTTTTCAAGTCCAGACTAGACTCTAAATTAGAGTCTCAAGTCTCTAAATTTTGAGTTTGCTAGCCACCCAGTCATTTTATGGTTCTTTTTTTTTAATAGTGTCGTATTTTAAAAATGCAACAGTTCCAAATATTTATTGATTTTATCAATATAAGGAAGATATATAATAAATACAGAACTTCACTTTTTTCTCTTTTAAAACAACAACAAATATTAACCAAAAATATGTTTTGGGCCACTTATGGTAAATACTTAATAGAGACTCTAAATAGTTTTATAAGCACTGATTCAATCTCAAACTCAATAGAGTCTAGACTTTAGTCCAGGCTCTAATAGGGTGTGATTCGAAATGTTTTTTAATCACCGGGCCAGTTCTTATAAACTATGTAAATCAGTTCTTATGTTTATAAACTATGACATAGATGTTATGGGGAAAAGCTCAATTTAATGGTGATCTTGACATAATACTATGATTAATGACTGGTTTTTGTTCTTTTTTTTTTAATATTAGAAGTTCATACTTGTACAGTACAGCTCAATAATTTAACAAGAGATCATGAAAGAAAGTAAAGGGTGAGATATATTTCAGTTGGGAAAACAATCGCCTGAGATAGTTGCATCAAAGGATTGAACTAAAATTGTTGAAATGTTCATCTTTAGAGATGATTTCAGTATTGATTCCTTTTATGTTAGCAACATTTTCGCCATCACATAACAATGATGATTAAGGAAAATATATTTGAAATTAACTTTTTTATGAATTGAACATTTGGTAACTTTTAAATTAATACGTTTTAGAATTAAGTTAGAAGAAAGGTTAAATTATTTATGAATTGTACTGTACTTGTTTACTTTAAATATTTTTGAAAGAAAGCGAAACGATCTGATCCTGAGCTGTTTTAGATTTAATTTCAAGAATAAATGTGTTCTTGTAACACGAGCAGATGAAAAAATGTGTATTATTTTGTGATAAGTCAGGTTTGAGTGTAATGCATGTGAAATATGTATGGAAT
Organism: Cyathermia naticoides; assembly: GCA_033042655.1. Classification (NCBI taxonomy): domain Eukaryota; kingdom Metazoa; phylum Mollusca; class Gastropoda; order Neomphalida; family Neomphalidae; genus Cyathermia; species Cyathermia naticoides. Next base: position 13,528 of record JAUTWP010018334.1, read on the forward strand.
TTAATAAAAATGATGTTTCAATTCAACTTACATAGCTCTTTGTCATTCATGTATTATACAAAAGTTTTCTCAGATTTTAAAACTTCTAATTTTGATGTGGTGGTCAGGGAATGACATAAATTTCAGAAATTGTAGCCAATGTTTGCTAAACACATCTTTCTCTATCAAATTAGTAATTATGGTGAAACCTGTCTAAACCGAAGATCGG
>JAUTWP010018445.1:0-13734 GCA_033042655.1 Cyathermia naticoides
GAACATGCGCGGTAGTCATTTTCCACTGATTAGCCATTGTTTATGCTTGTCTGGCTGGCGTCTTTGCCCGCCAGAGAAATGCGCTCGTGCGAAAGTGACGTCATGTGTTAGTAAACATGAAACGTCCTATAAGTAAAAGTGCACTATAAACATTAATATCTGTCCTGGACAGACGGCTCAGAAAAATGAACTGTGTACCCGTGACATCGTGTTTGAACCTTAATTGGACGTAAGCACGAAAATAAATATAACCAACCAACATTATCGGAAATCTTAGGCGGTGGAAGCGAGCTTCCTCTAAAAGAAATGTATCAAAATGACCATTTGAATGTTAGTTTCCGAATGGTGTTCAGTCAGTGATTATGATTTATGTGGTGAATTTCCACTATTATGTACTTGGAACCATCAAGGAAAGAAAAATTTCACCCTACACAAAACATTTTAACAGACTGAGCTAATCAAATTGTTTTAACAGATTTGGTCCATTACGTTAGATAGCCATACTGCGTGTTTCTGGATGGCATGCTAAGTTACAGAATATTTCATGGTTTTCAGGTTAAACTGACCTGTCAAACCTTATTCTATGAAGCAAGCAGCTACATGTATTTAGATTATATCTACTGCGAAGTGGTAATCGTCCCCCCTCCCAACACCACCACCACCACCATCATTACCACCCAACCAAACCAATTTTTTTTTAATTTGGTTCTGGTTCCTGCAGATATCACTTGCTGTGAACTAGGTTAAACTTATTGTGGATGATCTTGTTTTTGACAAAATAAAAATAGTAATAAAAAAACAAAACAAACAAATTAGAATCTTTCAATTGTAGTTTTATTATAATTATCGTCATTCATATGTGTAATAGGATGATAGAGGACAGGAACATTGAATAGAAAATAAAGAAAATTGAAGAGAAAAACCCACTTCTCATTATAGTTGATTATAATGTACATTGTAGATTGGAATTTGCTATCATTCATGTTATATGTAGATTAGGAAATGGGCTCCTGACAAAAAAAAACTTCCAATTTGAGAACATCACAGCTACTTGTGGTAATAAGATTATACAGAAAATATACTCACCTACACATGCACTGCATACTAAGGCTATAACATTGCCAGATGTAATCCATTACCAGATGTAAACATTGCCAGATGTAAACATTACCAGATGTAAACATTGTCAGATATAAACATTACCATATGTAAACATTGCCAGATGTAATCCATTACCAGATGTAAACATTGCCAGATGTAAACATTACCATATGTAAACATTGCCAGATGTAAACATTGCCAGATGTAAACATTGCCAGATGTAGATGTAAACATTGCCAGATGTAAACATTGCCAGATGTAAACATTGCCAGATGTAAACATTGCCAGATGTAAACATTGCCATATGTAAACATTGCCAGATGTAAACATTGCCAGATGTAAACATTACCAGATGTAAACATTGCCAGATGTAAACATTACCAGATGTAAACATTACCAGATGTAAACATTGCCAGATGTAAACATTCACTAAAAAAACTTTTCTTATGATGTCACATGTACATAAGATATAACATGTAACTGGTATACAGAGATTTCAACTTAGGAAAGTTGGACATTGTATTTACATTTTTGCAGAAAAGGAATGCAAAGTAATGTACCAAAGGGACTTCTGGGTGTATTCCCACCTCACTTCTAAATATTTTTATTTACACATTCTCCTATTTAACCTTACTAGGAGACTATAAAAATCAAACTTTGATCATTACAGATTACGAATGACCACAACAATACCTCTATATGCAATAACCACCCATAGTTGTAAATAGATGAAAATTTGTAATTCCTATGCTAAATTTTCTGTCAAGAATGAAAAATCATTACTAACATCTTGAAACAAAGCTTACAATTGACAAATAACATAGTGTGTGTAAGATGGTAAACTTAAGCTAATAATATCAAAATTTGACATAATCACTTAATGACAAACTAGTGTATAAAACATTTTAAATGCACACCAGCTATTTAGACAAGAGTACATTTTAAAATATATCTTCAATGTCTCATTCCCAGCACTACACACATCAATTACAATGAATGTATTAACTGTCTGACAAAAACTAAAAATATGAATAAACCAGAATTACCGGGTAAGTATATTACGAGTGAATCATTTTAAAGACACATCATTAACTTTTAAGCTTTGGGCAAGCCCATATATCTTGGAGACTCAGTCTTCTAAAGTATAGCTGCTCAGTGTGAATGTGTGCCTGAAGGTACAGGTCATTTCAAAGGGTATAATTGCCACTTTTATAAAGAAAAATATAGATTCTGTCCTTTAACTAATAATTATAATAACTATTGTTGTATAATATCAAAAACATGGTGATAAAACTTGCCATGTTTAAAAGTAATATCTCCAAAACAGTAAGACTAGTAATCATGCTTATAAAATGTGTTCATGTATCAAACATGAAAACACGTTTTTGCTACATTTATAAATAAAGGTTAAATTAAAACAATATATAATAATAATTGCCCTCAGTTAACCCATCATTTTAGCAATGTTTAAAAGTAATTAATTAATGATATTTTTTTTCACAATCACCAATTAAAATTGTAATGGAAAAAAAAGAACATTGAAAGTCACCAAAGTCATGAAACTTTGAAATATAATTATTCGCGTCGGGTGAATTTGTATGATTTGGATGACATTATGAGGTTAAGCCAATCACAAACTGAACTCATCCCATTAACGATCTGGTTTTAGCCAATATGTATTTTTTGTAATTGTTAAAAAGTTATAATTCAATATATATACACAATCCATATTTTTTAAAATGTCACTATACATAGGGTGAGCTTTTGCAGTTAAATATTCTACATTCATATCCTTTGTATGTTTAAAATTCAAAAATCCATACACTTTGATAACCCCATTTTTATTTTATAAAAATACTGAAATACTTTTTCATGAAATGAAATGACCCAAAATGTAGTTTTATTACATACATAGGGTGACAAGACTTCTTGAGACATTGTAGTAAAACATTAAAATGGAGCTGGTGAAAGAATAAATACTCTTTACATAAGGTTTATGTACAAAGTCAAACATTGTGGCACAGTTTCAACATCTGAATGGCGTTCAGCTCGATACGGAGTGCTGGATGGGTTGACTTGGAATTATTGGAGGTAATGGAGATGTTTCCGGTAGAGGCCTCAGTATCGGTGTGTGTCTGTCAAGTAGGTCTGTAACATCAATGGCTGACGTATGGATCTTTGACGCCACGGGACGGAGTTTATTTTGATGTTCTTCAAGCATATCCACACGACGAATATACTAAAAAATAAATAGAATGAATTAATGCATTCCATTATTATTTTAACTTTACGATTGTTTTATTCTTACCTGTGAAAACCTACAAACTGGCTATCATGTAAAACATCAAGCAATCATAGCTCTAAGTGTTCGGTAATGCTAATAATGAATAATAAAGCTAAAATGATTTCATCCTGTTTGTCATATGAAAACAGAATCAAAACTGAAGTCAAATGAACTGATTCTATTTGAAACAATAAAAAATAAACTTAGTATAACCAAATTGGTATTTTATTTTGACATTATTAATATATTGTATTTCATTTACCAGATACTTAATTCTCATTCTGACACCTGAGATTTAGGTATTTGAATAAATTATCCATTATTGGAAACAATTTTAATTTTTTTGGCCAAGTTGTAGGTTATGCAATGTAGTGACTTATGTAGACCTGATTTGAAAGTTTTAGAAACACTTGGTAGAAATATGATCATGTGATCTTCATACATCAAGGCTACATTTTCCGTAACTCCATACAAGAACTTCATATACATGGTATAAAAATACAACATAACATAAGGTAAAAAATTGTGTTAAATGATTAGCAGCACCATACCCACTGACTCCCATCATGTTGCTAATGCCTGCCCTTGACATAAACCTCGACCAAACCCACTGCTGCCAGACATTTGAGATGTCCTTGAAGAAAGCTGACTTCTCATTGGTTCAACACAACCACTCTTTCTATTATATCTGTAAAACCGGCCATCCATGAAGAGTTTGTCATATTTCATGTTGACAGGTTTTCTGGTTTTTCTAGCTCTGACAAGAAGTGGAGTCAAACTCCTCCTGGCTTGTCGAACCCTTGCACTGAAGTCCTCGGAAACACGAAAGTTGGAGGTCTGATCTTTATAACAATCCTTAAATGTTGTCAACACTCTTGTCTTATCTTTAAAGTTTGAAAATTTCACCAAGATTGGTCGAGGCCTTGTTCTGGTATTAAGTCTGTGAGCTCGGTCAATACTTATGTCTTCCCCATCGGGAAATCTGTTTGTCAGTATTTCACGCACTAGAATTTCACATTCTTCCCAAGTTTCATAAGCACCATGTTTCTTTTCAGCAAGACCAAAAAATATAAGATTTTCTCTTCTACTGTTATTCTCAAGTTGATCGATTTTTTTTTTAATATATTCATTTTCTTGTCTCAAGTCATAAAGTTCTGTCCTCAATTCATCAAATTGTCTGTTTACATTCAATAATGCTTTCTTCATTTCCGTTTGAAATATCATTTTTAATTCCTCTCTCAGACAATTAGTGTCATCTTCTGTATCTTTCTGAACTGCATTTGAGGAGACACACTGGCAAATAGAACGAGAGTAACCGTTATAGAACTATAATTTTTTATAATTTAGTAAAATGGTTTGAAAATTAACTCAGATTAATTCAGAAATATCAGATTATTCATTTTAACAAAAATCAATAAATTTCATGGTACCAGAAACTTTCAAATGTAGTGATATTTTTTTAAAGATAAAGGTTTTGCCTCATTAAAGAGGCTCCATTGAAATAAAATTATTTACTAAAGATGTCTTTTTGTTGGTTATTAATTTCAGAGAATAGATAACTTTATTCAAACATTGTGGAAAGAATTAAAAGTAAATTTTGTTTGATATATCTGTATTCTTCCTTTATCTGATATAGATAAATTAATTAAATATATTTATTTAAAATAATACTGATTCTGCAAACTGAATTTTAACTTTATTTTATTTTTGCCAGGGAGCCTCCTTAAATACAGCTGAAAAAGATCACAGAATTAATTCACAATTTATTATTCTCTGTAGTACAGATACATGCAGACATATTCATACATAGATACATAAATGTACATATGAATATATATTTTAATACATAAATCTTTATCACCTAAAACATCTAAATGTTGTATTAAAAAAAAAGCATATCTGCATGTCTGCTTACGATGTGGTTGGTCATTGGATAAATCCTTCTCAGTGGACTTATTTGCAGTTTGGGCTATTTTCTGTTCCAACCAGTGGTCTACAACTAGTTTATCAAAGACTTTGGTATATGCTGTTCTGTCTGCGAGGAGAGTGCATATGAAAGACCCTGACTGCTTATCAGAAAGAGTAGCCTATGTGGTGGCTAGGATTCCTCTAAATTTTTTGTCAGAATGACCATATGTTTGAAATCCAATAGCCCATGATTATAAATCAATCAATCTGCTCAAGAGTGTCATTAAATAACACAAATTTAAAAATAAAATCTCTGAAACTTGTCGTAATCTACTGATTGATGTCAAAGAAGCTATGTAACATAAGTGATATTGTCTACCAGTTTATGAATACAGTGTTCCATTTCCATATCTGTTCCAGTTGTCTGAGACTTGATGAGATTTCCAGCAAGCCCACCTCAAAGACATGCACTGACATTCGACTACGGTGAATATGCTGACCAGGATAAGACATTGACATTGTTCGGTGCAAGCAATTTGGACACAATCGAGAATTTGTTGATGCTGTGACATGATTTAGGTTCTTCAGCCTGTGAATTGTTTTGGTAGTGTTAAAATGTTTTGCTATGTGAAAAGAATCTCTTAAAATAAACATCCCAACAACCCTCTCATGGATGGTGTTATGTAATACAAATGTATATAGCTTATCTAATTAATCACTTCAGGAATTAATCTACTATTAAAGTTCAGGCTGGTAACAGATTCCATTCCCTTTCCAAACATATTTCATTTGAAACCAAATTTCTCAATTTTCAATCAAAATTCTCTCAATTTTGACATGTTATCAACAGCTTCCCCATGTTTTTATTCTCTTCATTTTAAAATATAAAAAATTTAACTGTTTCATAAATGTTTATCCATGTATATGTTGTTGTGGTGGCAATTTTTTTTATGTTTATACGTGTGAATGCTGTGGTGGGAAAAATGTTTATACATGTGTATGTTGTTGTGGAGAAAATATTGATTAGTTTTCCAATCAACAACTTGAGAAGGGACAGCCATGATATGTTAGATGTGTAGACACAAACATTACTAATCATACTCACTCTGCCAGGACCCTTCCTTATTCTACCAGCCTCCTTCACCACAACACCAGGAGAAATCTCCATTGCATCAAGCTATAAACCATAAACAGTAACTGTTTTACATAGCTATCCACACACGACAGAAAAATAATATTTGTCTTTGGTTATTTTGTTGAATGTCATATCAATGTCTGAAGCTCTTGCAATTCACAAAATTGCCTCTTCAAAAATAAATTCAGAGGCACTTTTCTAAAACTGTATTTGATATGAAGAAACAAATTGTAACCAATTATTTTTTTATGCCAGCTGACCAAATATTAACTGAATCAGTGTCAACTAAAAGTGTTGTTTGTTATTTGACCATGTCTTAGAGATTCTCATTATTTAGCTTAAGTTGCATCAGCTACTACTTTGTAAATAGAATTCTGACTACTGTCCCTTTACCATAATTATGTTAAATTACATAGAAACTAGAACATTATCATGAAAAAATATCATGAGTTATAATGTTGCATGGATAATCAGCATTAAATCATAGAAGAATGATCAAAGTTGAGATTTAATTATATCAGTAAAAAAATTCTGCACTAATAGCCTGGACGCAAAACTGCTAAAAAATGGTTTTGTGGGGAAAATGTAAAGGAAAATTAATTTGTGTTTTTTCTGAATCAGTATAGCCCATAGTGTCTCAGAATAAAAACCTTTACTTTTTTCCACCAAATTTTCTTTTGCAGCCAAGCTATAAACTTAAATGGTGCATACATTTATGAGAGTTTGTTTTCACAACTAAGTACAAAGTTTCAATTAATGAATGTCAGATAACAAATCACATATTAATTTTATATACAGGACTGTTATTTGTAATTGGCTTTAGCGCTTTAGAGTGTACAACATGATATGGTGGAGCACAATGTCTGAAACACAAACTGTCTACAAGTTAAAAATATACTCACAATTGATGGTGGCAGTGCTGTAATAGTTTGATGTGGTGAACCTTTTGAAGTCTTTGTAGATTTTGCTGCAAATAAAGAATATCAATTAAAAATCATCATCCATCTTTTTTTTATATAAAACAACCAAATAAAACAATATTAATATAAAAGGTGTCAATCGAAAAGTCGTAAAATTAAACAAAAAGTAAATAGAAAAGTAATGGGTTATTTCCCAAAAAATTAATATTTGCACAACATAAGATACATATATACTTCATTTTCATACTAAAATAAAAAGAATTGGTTGATTGTTCTAAATTATTACAATTTACAGTGATATGATGTGGTAGTTGGATTAACTGATTTCACTGTTCAAACCTTTCAAGCTACTAGATGAAAAATATTTTTGGATACAATTAAGGTTGTGATCAAAATATTTTCATGTCAATGTTTCCCACTTAATATTTCCCTTTATGGTATTACCTGATTATAATTAGCATCTGCAAATTAATTAATAAAAAATGAAGCATATTAATAAATTTAAAAAAGCATATTAATGAATATAAATTGATTTACTTGTTGAAGCTGTCTCAGAGCAGACACTTTTCTTAGACTTGACTCTGACCATTGTGGGTATTGTCGGTGCAATGTACTTGCCATGCCTCATTGCCTCAAGCCTGGCCTGGGCTGCCTCAATAGCTGGGTCTATCACATGATATTTCACATTCACTCTGTAATAACAACATGGAATAACATCATAAATATTCGTTCATATCAGATATACACCACATAGGATTAAAATCTTTGTCATATACAGTGAACTGTCTAAAATAGATTCACTTGGGACCAGTGAAATGTCAGTTTAAACAGACTGCTAGTGTGACTGAATGGATGGGCCCTGGGTCCTTTAAAATTGGCGAATGGATGGGAGGCCCAAATATTTTTGACACTGGTCGGTATAAAAAGATTTTATCCAGAGTTACAGTAGCTGGACGGGACTTTGAAAATCTTACTGGTTTACACAGAATCTCAGATTAGATCAATGCTGGTTTAGACCAAGCCCACTGCAGTTATTTTCTTAAGAAAATCTTTTAACTAATTTTGTTTTCTCTCATGTCTACATGTAATCAAGGTTTGGGTATGCACTTGTTATAGAAATATTTTGGTCTCTAAAGCAGATTAATGTCCAGGATAGTAGGTTGATAAAACCATCATAACATTACTACTATTGAATCATGTTCAATCAAGGTTATCCCATGTATGGACAGGACACAACATCTGTCTTGTACCAAAGAGCTGTTTAAAGCAGTTTAAACAAATCTAGCCATGATCATGTTTAATATGCTCAGTTTGGGGGATCTAATATGATTTTCAGTTTTTATTAATAATGGGATAAAAAAAATATACATAATAATAATAAAATATTTTAAACTTGAATAAATGTAAAACAAAAATCCAATTTTTTAAAATTTTATTCTTAACAGCATCTTTCTAGATCTGTCAATGTATCAATATTAAATCTGTGTAGAGATTTTATTGTATAAATACTAAATCTCACCTGTGATTTGGAAGCTTCTCGGGATCGAGTTTTACCACTGCTACAACATTACCCATGTCATCAAATTCAACTTCTTTGCTGCCTGGTGGACGACCTGCTTGAACCTAAAATATAAAGTTATGTTATGATGAAAAGACAAATAAATGCTTATAGATGAGTTCAGTTTTCACTGAAATATGTATTCAATGAATATACAAGTGTAAACATAAGTTTAGACGTTTAATAATCATTACAACACAAACTATATTATTCTAACGTAAGAATACATGGAAATATAATAGTAAATAACATCATTCTATAAATATATTTTCAAATTAATATACAATAACATCAATACTGCCAATGAAAAAAACGTTTTTGTTTTTTTACTTATTCAAGTCAAACCTTGAGAATTAAAAATTTGCTTTACCCATTTATAGTCTTAGGTAATACAAATATTTTCAGTTTACATATTTCATTTTGCATAACCCATCACAAAATATATTGTAATATGAACAGTAAAAATTAATATTCAATAAATAAACAAACACAACAATTTAATGGGTTATGCAAAAGTACAGCTACAGGAGATATAGACAAATGAAATGATTGATGGCATAATTTTTGTATTACCCAGTAGTCTTGCATGTCCTTCAAACATATGTTTGAAATATTTATCATCTATGCATGCATATAAATGTATGGTACACAATATATAAGAAAATTCAAATCCATTGAAATGTGTTGGTACTGCTATTAGATGCAAAGTGTACTTTCTAGGTCTTGTATTAAACTGGAATGTCTAAACACATACAAATGTAACACCTATAACAGGATGGATATCTTAACAAATATCTTAACAACTAGAATCAGAACAAAAGCAATTTCATTATAAAATATATTGAAATGTTAGCTTTGATCATGTTGAGAAAAGTAAAGTTTGTTTTGTTTAACGACGCCACTGGAAAACATTGATTTTTATCTTATCGGTTATTGGACGTCATTCACATGGTCATTTTGACACACTTTTTTGGAAGGAAACCCACTGCTGCCACATAGGCTACATAGGGTCTTTTATATGCACTTTTCCATAGACAGAACAGTACATACCACGGCCATTGATGAACCAGTTGTGGACCATTGGTTTGATCAGGTTGAGAATGCACATTGAATTAATTTTGTTTAATGGCGTATCAGTTTAATTCCCAAGCATTTATGTCAAAATAATGTGGACTAAAATAATTAGGATAGCCTACTTTTCTGTAACAGCTTCACCGCACACATTTAGTCTTCAATCATACAAATCATACCATCATACACATGTATCACAGAAGAAAAGTGAAATAAACACTACTTGTACATATAAAAATATAACTAATGTCTAGCTGGTATCTATATTATAAAAATAAAGCAGACACTACTATTCTTAATGTTATAACTATGGTTTATTTAACAGAAAATCCAGTACATGTATATTGCTAATTCTAATACTAATACATTAGTTTTCATTGGTTGTTCTATGTTAAATCAGATGGTTGATAAATTCTGTTTATGATAACACAGCCCTCAATTAAAGCTATGAGTCATAGTATGACTGACCTCCCCTGTCACTTAGCCTTGTTTGAGATATTAAAACAAAAATGGACCATCTATTCCAAACAATTTATTTTTTAATATTCCAAATATTATATTTAAGACTTACCTTATTGTTCCATCTCGCACTAATTATAATTTTTTGCCCTTCAATAACTAGGCTTATCAGTAGGTCTACCTTATGGTATGTTTTTAACCAACTTAATGTTAACATACTACTGCTATCAAATACACATGTAAAATACATAACATATCTACACGCATGTTCTACATCAATATTTCTAATGTTTAAATGAAGTAAACATAATGAAGCTTTTAAGGTAATACATCTAACAACATTTTAAATAAGCAAACATAAACTAAACGAAAACTAAGACTGAAACTGTTAATATGGCAAATAAAATATATGTATAACGAACAAAACTATAATTAAATGAATATTAAAAGAACAAAACTAAGTTTTAATTAACTTGCAATTAGAAATTTCTGTACATCTTATTGTATTTCCTAATAATAATGTTAACAACATGAGATGCTATGTTATGACAACAAAGCTAAAGTTGTAAATGAAAATAATTTTATTTTAGTAACTTTAACATAGAACAAAATAAAACTATTGATTCCTGCAGTATACCTGAGATGTTTCTGTTTCTTCCTGAAATGTTGGGAAAACTCAACAATATTTAAACACTAAAATGCATTTGTTATTTTAGAATAAACGAACGTACCTAAAATGTCAAAATTATAAAAGATGTACACATGAAATAACTTCATAACATGGGCTAACTACACTGAAACACAGTCATGATGGTGGGTAAAAGGCCCATAATGCCTTACTGCACATAATTCTTTTAGTTTTGTAGTTAAAAAACCAAATTGGTTATTGCCCCCATAAGCAGTTACACAGCATAAACAATATGGATGCATCCGTCCCTTCATTTAAAAACCTGGCTATACTGGTGCTAAACTCACACCACTTAGTGAATTGTGATACACATTAAAACATATGTTTTCGGAAGCCTCACATAAAATAGTTTTTGTATCAATTAAAAATAATCAAGTCTAGTCAGTTAACTCCTATAAAAAATCCAATAAAAAAAGTCTACCTTTCACAAAGACGGAATTAAACAAAAAACTACCTATGTCTAGTTTTTCACCACAAAGAGACAAAATATTCTAACAATTAAAAATAAGTCTAATCAGTCAACTTCTAAAAAACAAACCAATAAAAAACAAGAAAAATGTCTACCTTTAACAAAGACTGAACAGATGCAGGCATGTTTAGCAAGCCACCATTACGTTCCTCCAACTGTAGAGAATCAACCATTGCATCCATGTACATCTTCATTTCAGTTTCATCAAGGGATTCTACCATTTGTTTGACACCAGCAGATTTCATTTTGCCTCGATAAGGTCTGAACTTAATCTTTTGTGTCTTTGTTGTATCCACCTAAAAATTAAATTTAAAAACTTTAATTGAGAGAAACCATTTCTAACAGCTTATGTTAAATGGAATTTTCATGTTTGATATATGCAACTTGGTTATATAAATAACCCCAATGTCAAGTGATATATTCTGATGTGACAAACATTCATCCAAATTTGTTTTTCATAGTGTTAACACACACACACGTGAAAAAAAAAATGGGTTACCATATTTGACCGGGAATAAGCCCAGGGGGCTGAAGCAACTCATCATTTGCATAGTAGGGGGTGGGCTTATTCACGAGCATAGGCAAATGAAGGACAGACACCCAGGAAGTAAACGTCAGGGATACGTACGACTACCGTTACTGACCTGATTATAAGTAGATTATGCGATTGACATTTGCCAAGTGAAAATGTAGAAAACTTTTCAACCATAAGTAAAATTTGTTTTATTTAACGATTCTATTAGAATATATAGATTTTTATCTTATCATCAACTATTGGACATCAAACATGTGCCAGTGTGGTCATTTTGAAACATTTCTTTAGAGGAAACCCATTGTCCCCACACACTACTCTTTCCGATAAGCAGCAGGGTATCTTTTATATGTTCTTTTTGCACAGACAGGACAGCCTTTGATGAACTGGTTGTGGACCACTGGATAGAATGAAAAATAGCCAAAACTGCAAATGGATCCACTTGGAAGTGAACCCATGAAAGTATGTTCACCTGTATGGGCGTGGGCTGCATTTCCGTGGTGACTTCTAGCTCTTGTTTTCTTTTTTCATCTGTTTCTGACACTATGTCATCTAATTCAAGTCCCTGATCAGCAACTTGTTCAACAATTCTTAAAAAAAATATATATTAGTGTGAAATATGAATAACGAAAAAAATGATTTTAGCATTAAATTTACTTAAGAGATTTACAGATATTTTAAAAATAAATAATACATTGCAGCTTCATTTAAATAAAATAACTTTGTTTTATATAAACAAAACAGTTTTGTAACTGGACTATGTCACGGTGGTAATAGTTGTTACTCAAGTTTTGGATTCCCTCAGCTTGCTACTCGATATTTTGGATTCCCTCAGCTCATAATGTTATTTTTCAACCGGTTGCGGATTACCACAGCCTGAAAAACCCTACCTGGACGTCAAAAAGTTATGTTTGTATAACCATCACAAGTGATACAAAAACATTATTTATTACAAACACTTCCAGAAAGATTTTTTTTCATTTTCGCGCATGTAAATGATTTTACATAAAAAAAATGCATCTCGATGATGAGTGTGGGAATCCGCAACTACATGTATTACCCCAGTGTATTTATCACAAACAAGTAATCACACCATTGTTTCTATAATACAGTCATGTTATTTTGTATAGATAAATTAATTAAAACAGAGACGAAATAGAGGATATACCCGAGTGTGTTGTGATATCATAATTTATCAGCACGAGTTGACAAAAGTATTAAATTATTCTTTTCATTAGCTACAATAATTGTAAACATTTCTTTGAAACTTATTGAATGTTACAAAAGCCTGTTAAGAAACAAAATGATGTCATCAGGCATATGAAGTTATAAATTTAGCTGTAAGATTACTTCCCTGATGTCACATCATTGTCACAAAGGTTGGACAAATCAGAAGCATTTAAACTGTAATGATGATGACATAAATTTAATTATTCAAGAAAGAAAAACACAAGAGACGTGATATCTCTGGAGGAGAATATCAGAGGAGATATCACAAATTATAGTGTCAGCGATATCTCCTACAAAATACTTTAAAGAGCAACAGTAATGAAAAAAACAAATGACTATTGCTTGGTACCACGTATCACATTTATACTGTATATGAAGC
>JAUTWP010018556.1:0-13726 GCA_033042655.1 Cyathermia naticoides
ATGTATGTATGTATGTATGTATGTATGTATGTATGTATGTATGTATGTATGTATGTATGTATGTATGTATGTGTTTGAATTTTAGTAAAGTGATGTATTTTATACTGGAATTCTAGTAGTGATATATTTTATACAGATTATGATGAACGACAGTTCTGGCTTGGCCTCTCCAGCCCCGACCATGATTCGACCTGGCAGTGGACGGACGGAACTCCCATGGAGTATGCGAAATGGGTGCCTGGCCAGCCCAGTGGCGGTAACGACTGTGTACAACTTTGGACCACACAAAGCGGTTTGGATGACGTCAAATGTACCTTTGTGATGCGTTATATCTGTGAAATACCATAACTGTTTTACAAGGTCAAGGTCAACTGTTTAACGTGTACGTTCAGAGCCAGGCTGTTATTGCTGACGCTCTCTGTTTTACAATATTTGAGACTGAATATGTCTACTCGAACCTATATCGCTATATCTGTGAAATACCATAACTGTTTTACAAGGTCAAGGTCAATTGTTTAACGTCTACGTTCAGAGCCAGGCTTTTATAGCTGACGCTCTCTGTTTTACAATACTCCAGACTGAATAGGTACACTCGAATATGTATATCTGTGTAACTGTTTTACAATACTTGACACCAGTGGCGGATCCAGGGGGCGCACGGTCCGCACCCCCCTATTCTCGGCAAACCTTTTTTACGTTACATTTTACTCCCAAGATTGCAGGAAATCGGATCTACGGCAACTCCAGGGGGCGCACTGTCCGCACCCCCCTATTCTGGGCAAACATTTTTTTACGTTATATTTTACTCCCTAGATTGCAGGAAATCGCATCTACGGCAACTCCCTCACATCTGCGCCCCCCTATTAGAACATCCTGGATCCGCCACTGAAGACTGAATATGTACAGTCGAACCTGAATATAACGACCACTCAAGGGACCAACATCAAATGGTCGTTATGGACAGGTGACATTTATATAGAGGTCACATAAATAAATTTGTTTTCATGATGTTTCAGTGTGGCCGTTATGGGGAGATGGGTGTTATATAGAGGTGCCCGTTAGAACAAGTTTGACTGTATACACAAATCAGTTATGCCAGCAGCAATGAATCTGTTTTATGCACTTTTTCCATAGACATAAAAGCACATACCATGGCCTTAGATGAACCAGTTGTGGAGCACTGTTGGGAACGGGAAATATACCAAATCATAACAGGTAGGTTTGTTGTATTCATTTTCGTGCTTGTATCCCATTAAGGTTCAATCACGCTGTCACGGGCACACAGATCAGCTTCCTCAGCTGTCTGACCAGGACATATTAATGTTAGTGGAAAAGAGGAAACCCGCTTTTTGACAAGCAGCCGTCAAGTTAGATCAATCATGGTCGTCACGACTTGAGTATTGATTTTCGTAATGAGCGATATTATTTGATATAAAAGACGCACGAATTTATTAAAACTGTAGTTTTGCCTGTATTTTTCAGTAGTAAAAGACAATAAACTATAGAAAACAAACACTCCACCTTTAAAGAATTCCAAAACCACTCGCACAAAACCCACACACCAGTCGGAAACTTGTTTAGCGGGAACTCACTTGTTTCCGTTAGTGTGACCGTGCCACCCCCACCCTGCTCCCTCCCCTATTCCTGTCCCGGACGCGGTGGATGGATAAAATCATAAACTGCGCCCGTGAGATGCGTCTGCTATGACAGCCTGGCTCTGAATGTAGACGTTAAACATTTGACCTTGACCTTGAGTGAGAGGCGTCTGCTATGAGAGCCTGGCTCTGAACGTAGACGTTAAACAACGTGTCCCGTCCTGTCATGCTGATCGGAAGGAGTAGCCTATATTGTGGCAGCGAGTTTTTCTGATGATAATTAGTCGCAAATACAGGACAGAACAAGTTGTTTAGCGTCTACGTTCAAAGGCTGTTATAGCAGACGCCTATCGCGTGCGCATTTTATGGTTTTATCCATCCACCGCGTCCGGGACCGAAAAAAGGGGAGGGGGCACGGTCACACTAACGGAAACAAGTGAGTTCCAGCTAGCCCAGTCTTGCAACTGTGACACAAATACCATATTTAATACCTAATAACCACCGATTAAATAAACCATGGGCTGAATTTACGAAGCATGTTTTTCTCTTACACGCGTGCAACTACAGTGAAAACTGTCTAAACCGGACACCCAAGAAACCGGAATCCTGTGAAAACTGGACAAACAATTCGGTCCCAATGTGTCCATTTAGTGTAAATCTAACCTGTGAAAACCGGAATCCTCTAAAAAACTGACATTTTTCTTCGTCAGGTGGGTGTCCGGTTTAGACAGGTTTCACTGTACTATCATTCTAATGTACAATTTTGAAAATAATAAAAACAATTACTCTTCTGAAACAATTCATGAAAATTCCATATAGCAATACCATATATTAGCACATATAAAACTACACCAATTAAAATGGAATAATGAAACACATAAACTACATCATTTTCAACCCTTCATAGGATGAGTCATGCGACAATGTTGGATTGGGCACACTTTTTATACTCATTCATATATTTTAAGGGGTGAGGATAGGCCTAGGTGTTTTGGTTGTGACGAGGATATCACAGTCAAGCATATTTTTCTTGATTGTGTTGACTTTTCAAACCAGTGGTTGAGGTTTTATTCATCGCCAAACCTTAAACATTTATTTACTTGGGTCCCTGGTAAAAAAATCAGCTTTTTTAAAAAAGAAATCCAACTCAACATTTTTAAATTACTGTTAAAATATTAAAATTTATGTTCTTAATTTTAAATATGTTCTTAATTTTAAATATGTTTTTTGCATGTTTTTCATGCTACATTTTAAATCTGTTTTAATATCATATCATTATATTAATAAATGTTTAATCGTTGCAAATGGGTGAGAGATTCTCGCAGCGACATTAAACTAAATATTCACTCACTCACTGAAACAAAAATAATGTTTAACCAATCCTGATTTCAGGTGTCTTTCTACCCGACGCCGATTCTGCCAGTTTCTGATTTCCATAGCAACAAACTGTCTGCGAAGGCAAACAGACAGCTTCAGGACCCCTTGATCATCATGACAGGCAATCTACCCAACTGGCTCAGTGAGATCGGAACAGCAGCGTAAGTGATGACAGGGGAGAAATTAGGAAATATTTCCACTGGCCTGGGGGACTAGTAGCTTATCGTTAAATAAAACAAACTTTACTTTTTTCAAAAAGAGTACCCTTTGTGGTAGAAAGTTTTGTCTTAAAATTATTTGCACTAAATACGTGTGTGACAATTAAGTCACTGATTAAACAGAATGCTGGATCGACATTAAAAATCCCTTATTATATCAAAACATATTTTCATTCATAAACATATTAAAAAGCAAATAGAAATAATTTTCAGTGTTGTAATTGGCATGATAACTTGAATATTTCAGACCATTTCTGTTTCCGTTTGACACAAGACATCTGCTGTTCTTCGCGACATCGTTTGACCGTGACCGCGCCATGATGAGGTTACAGCAGGACATCACGGCAGACAGCATACAGAACGACAGTGATAGAGTAGCACCTCGCTTGGATCGTAGACGGGCAAGTCATTTTAATACTACTTAAGTACCAGGGAGGGGTGGGGATAGGCCTAGGTGTATTGGTTGTGATGAGGATGTCACAGTCAAGCATATTTTGCTTGATTGTGTGGACTTTTCAAACCAGTACGAGGTTTTATTCACCGTTAAACTCTATATTCACTCACTGACCCCAGGGTAGGAAATTAACGGTTATCTGCTTGCCTGGGGCAAGTGGTTTTTTGTGTCGGGCAAGTAGACCATCTCAAGTACTTGCTGACCTGATAAGTAAACATACTTTGGAAAAAGAAAAGTTATTTATCATATCTTGATATTGATGAGAAATTGTTGCACTGCAGTGTATATTTAATTCATTGAAATTGTGAAGTTTTATTGAGACAAGCAAAGTCAATATTATCAGCACATGCCCTACAGAACAAGTTGTCTTCAACAGTGTCACGGGAGCGGGATGTAGCTCAGTTGGTAGCATGCCCACCTTTGAAGCACAACAACACAATCCACAAACTCTATTTCATAATTTTCGTATGATCCTGACACTCGTATAATAATCTATTTATTTGATGGATGTGTTTAATGTGTTATTTATTTAATGTATGTGTTTGTGTTTAGAAGCAGTCTGAGAAACAGATGTTATTTAATGTATGTGTTTGTGTTTAATGTGTTATTTATTTAATGTATGTGTTTGTGTTTAATGTGTTATTTATTTAATGTATGTGTTTGTGTTTAGAAACAAGTCAGTCGAGTGGATCTACTGAAGCAGTCTGAGAAGCTAATGGAGGAATTGGGTAACTCTAAGGCTTTGCTGGAGATTCACTACGAGAATGAGGCAAGTGTATTAATATCTCCTTACAACTACACCCCAGGGCTCAAATTTAATGGCAGCACCAGTGGTAATTGCCATTGGATTTGTATAAAGTGCCGTAGGTTGAATCAAAATTGCCATAGGGTGAACCAAATTGCCGTCAGCGAGTTTTTCACCCATGGCCAAATTAAAAAAAAATTGCCTTATGTTATACATTTTTTATTTCAAGCTCTGCACACGAACCCTTGTTAAATAGCATGTTGCAAAATACTGTAATTCAGGAAATTAACGCGAACATGATATTAATGCGAAAAACGCGTCTTGTAGTTCGCATTAATATCATGTCGCGAACATATTGTGTCGCATTAACAACATAATTCCATGACCATACGTAATAAAAAATTCCCAATCCCCGCGTATAACAACTGGTTTACTGGTACTCAGTCGTATCTATTATATATCTAGTTTGTCATGTCAGACATGTAGCTGCAGGCAAGATCACCCAGAAGACTTGCAGTGTTATTTGATTTAGAACTTTCCACCATCATCATTTACATCAAATTTATTGCCGTTCTGTCAACATAAACTTCTCTACCTTCCCTTTTTTCCTCTTGTATGATTGTCATTGTATGCACATGTTAAATAGTTAGTTATATTTATTTTAGTGCTTACATCCAATTATGGTTCAAGCACGCTGTCATGGGCACATTAATGTTAGAAGAAACCTGCTACTGCTACACCGTGGTTACTATTTTTTGATATGCAGCAAGGGATCTTTTATATGCACTTTCGCATAGACAGGATAACACAAATCATGGCCCACCCACCAGTATTTCTTACAAAACAATATTTAGTAAAAAAATGTGTTTGCGTCTTGGCACCGAGCAGTAATCCAGTGTTGAATGTACCGTCTAGGGTTGAGTGTGAGAGAATGTTTGCATTCAGAACATTCATAACATCCTGTGATTCTGGTCCAAGGACTTAAAACATCTATAAATTTCTATTGAAATTTTGTATGGGAACCATGAACAAAAAACGAATTTGTTAAAAAAGAATTTGTTCAGTCCATTGGAAACATGCCTTTATACACTTATGTAAACACTACAATGCAAGTTAAACGTGTTACTATATGAAGAATTTACATTTATAACAAGACGTAGAGCACAAAGCAAACACCCATGCCCTTTATCTGAACATAATGTAAACATCATCAACATTACTGCCAGCTTAATTATATTCAAATACGCACAATGTGCTAACAACAGGTTAATGTCCCACGATATCTTATTAACCCTTGTAATCTAAGTTGACAATTCCTTAATGATTACTTCCTTGTGAACAATGCTCTAAGGACCAATTATACACCATTCTGAATTCACAAACATGTCATCATTGTCTTGAGAAACCAACGAATCACATAGTACAGTAAAACTGGTCTAAACTGAAATCTGGCACAAATAAAATAAGAGGAAACAGATTATAGAATGGAAATTCAGTAAAATAATTGGTTGCCAGTGGCAACTAGACTTTGGAGTGAATGCTTACACAGAACAGTATCAACTATGGCTGTTGACCGATTGTTTCAATATAAAAGTAAAGTAAAGTTTGTTAAGATTGATGTCCAATAGCCGCTGATAAGATAAAAATCAATGTGCTCCAGTGGCGTTGTTAAACATTTTGACACATTTTTAGAGTAAACCAGCTGCTGCCACATAGGCCACTCTTTTTCAATAAACAGCAAGGGATCTTTTATATGCACTTTTCCACAGACAGGATAGCATATACCATAACCTTTGTTGAACCAGTTGTGGAGTGTTGGTTGGAACAGAAAATAGCCCAAACTGCAGATCTATTTGTAATGCAAGCACATAAAAAAAAAAAAAACCAGTTCCAGCTGAAAACGTGAAAATATTACTTAACCCTTAACAAGGTGACAATATGATAAATATAGACTCATAATATGCAGAGATCAACACTTAATGTTTCACCATTTGTGATTTCCCTGGATGGCATATGTCAGCAACATGCATCTGTTACAGCAAACATTACCTCGCATGTTTTCGCTTACGAACAAAAGCTTTATGGTTTCATGTATAGAGGTACTTAGTTTCTTCAATATCCTCCAGGCGGCTCCCATGAGATGTGCTCCACTCGAGCTCTGTGCGAGTTCTGTGCAAGTTCTATGCACTGTTATGGTAATAATTAACCGTGATTGATAGGTTGTTAACAAGTTCATCATCAGATTGTTCCTCTATGTATGCACAACAATCTCTGAGTTCACACAGTAATTGTGCTAAATGGATCCATTTTCCATTCCACCCATGGTCCACAATGAATTCATCAAAAGATGTAAATGCCATCCTGTCTGTGGGAAAGTCCATATAAAAGACCCCTTCTGCTTATCAGAACCTACCGTCCTGGGTAGGGTGTCCAGCATTGTCAGACATCGTGCCCAGGAGGGGCATGCTTGAACACTTATTTAGTGATGTAAGAATGTTAAAAAAAAATTCCATTCCACTCCATTATCAGAAAGAGTAGCCTATGTGGCTGCAGTGGGTGTCTTCTGAAGATAACAAGTTTTAAATAATATGGCCCGAATTTATGAAGCGTGTTTTTCTATTACACACATTTAACTCCATACATTTACAATGCTTAAACACTCATGTTAAACAAAAACAGGCTTCGTAAATTCAGCCATATATGTTTGACACCTAATAGCCACGGATTAAAGTTCACTGATCAAGCTAACCTGTTATAGGTTAACTGAAACACAACTCGCCCCTTGCCCCTCCCCATTAATAATTAAGCTACTGTATAAGCAAATATTTTCAGGAACAAAATTTCATTATACGATAACTTATTTCCAATTTGGCATCAACAGTAATGGATGTGTTTATGCGTTGATGTTTTTCAAATTCCAACCAGTGGTCCATGATTGGTTCATCAAAGGCTGTGGTATGTGCTGTCCAGTCTGTAGGAAAGGGCATATAAAAGATCCCTTGCTGCTTATCAGAAAGAGTAACCTAGGTGGCAGCAGCTGGTTTCCTCTAAAAAGAAATGTATCAAAATGACGTCCAATAGCCGCTGATGAGATAAAAAATCCATGTGCTCCAGTGGCGTGTCCACCTTTGAAGAGGTCTGTCATTGGATTGATCCTTCTCAGTTTACTCATTTGCAGTTTGGACAATTTTCCATTCCAACCAGTGGTCCACAGATGGTTTATCAAAGGCCATGTTATGTGCTGTTCTGGTTGTGTGAAAGTGCATATAAAAAGACCCCTTGATGATTGGTCGTAAGTCCATCATGTAACCTAAGTTTATTTAAAAAAAAAATTGTACCCATGAATATAAATGTGTGGAAACAACCAATAATTAAAAATTATTTCCAAAGATATTAGCATTTTTTAAATTTAATTATTATTTTTATTGTAAAAATTTGTAACACCATGTTGGCACCCTGTAAACCAACTCCTGATAAAAAAAAAGATTTTACAAATCAACAAATTAGGTTGTTAAAAGCAAAGTATCACAGTTAATGTTTTCACACAGACGAGTGTCAAGATTGTTACTTTAGTTTCTGTATATGCAGACTTCCACGATGAGGCTGTCAAAAGTGTGCAATCACAATCAATAAAGTTATCAACTCGGGAGAACCGGCTGACAGCAACTGGTTAAGTTAGAACTGAAAAACCTAACACATATTGAACGAAGCCTTCATATCAGATGACTTGCATCCGAATAAACTTGGTATATGTTACAATAAGATTGTGAAACCAGGGGAAAGAAAGTAAAGTTTGTTTTGTTTAACGACGTCACTGGAACACATTGATTTTTATCTTATCATCGGCTATTGGACGTCGTACATATTTTGGCACCTTTTTAAGGAAACCCGCTGCTGCCACATAAGCTACTCTTGTCGAAAAGCAGCAAGGGGTCTTTTATATGCACTTTCCCATAGACTGGACAGCACATACCATGACCTTTGTTGAACCAGTTGTGGAGCACTGGTTTGGAACGAAAGTACCCCAAACTGCAGATGGGTCCATGTGGGAAAAGATAACATGGCACCATAGCATGACTAAATAGCAGGAGAGATAGGGTGTGAACATAATAAGATAGCCAATAGACTGTAACATAGCGTGGGAGATTGCTTGTAGATTGTGGAAGAAATTAGCTATACTGTGGAAGTATGACAAGATAGCGGGAAAAGATAGCCAATAGATTGTAGTAAGATAGCATGGGAGACAGGTGGCTGCTTAATTCAGGTTCTATTGTACTAAATTAGCTGATTTGGGAGAAAATAAAGATACATGATTTTTGAGAAAATGAAGATAGATGGGTGCTTAATACGAGTGGGTGCTTAATACAGGTGACTGAATAATACAGGTGGCAGGTTGCTTAATACAGGTGGCTGCTTAAAACAGGTGGCCGCTTGAGTAGGCGTGACTGAATACCGTTAGTGTGAAAACAGGTGACTGCTTAATACAGGTGGCTGCTTATTACAGTTGACTGCTTATTACAGGTGGCTGCTTATTACAGGTGGCTGCTTATTACAGGTGGCTGGTTAAGACATGTTTGACTGTATCTTGTGATCGGGGCCAACGCAACAACGCCGCAGGGAAGCATCAAGTGCTGAAAAGCCAAAACATGTTCATAATCGTTAAATCGAGACTTTTATGGTCGTTTAGCCTCTTTATCGCCATATGCGCAGTTTTCAGTCGAATGCACAGTTTGCATTCTCACAGTTTGTCGTTTATGGTGTTTCAACCACGTCCAAAGACGTTATCTATTGTTGGTATATAATTATATGCATCAAAGTGAATTTGAAAATGGTCGGTTTCTGCCGGTGAAACATCATTGTATTGCATATGCAATCACGAAACCCTGCATGAGACGTGAACGCCACCCTGTAATTTGATAAACAAGATAATTATGTGTGCACACAGAGAGAAGTAGACGGGACGGTTAACAAAATAAAAACTGCATAACATTAATTTCTTATATGTAATTAAGCACGTGTTGAGATATAGATCAAGAAATAAGTGACTCATCCATAGATACATGTCAAAAGGAAAGGAATGTTTGTTTAACGACATCCCAGCACACCGGATCGATCCTTTTCAGTGGACCCAACTGCAGTTTGAGCTATTTTCCGTTCCAACCAGTGGCCCACAACTGCTTCACCAAAATGCCGTGGTATATACTGTCCTGTCTATGGGAAAATGCATATGAAAGATCCCTTGCTGCTTATCGAAAAGAGTAGCCTATGTGGCGTCAGCGGGTTTCCTCTGAAGACGTGTTAAAATGACCATATGAATGACGTCCAATAGTCGCTGATAAGATAAAAATCAATATGTTCTAGTGGCGTCGTTAAAATTAAACAAACTTGACGTCCAATAACCGATGATAGATAAAAATCAATGTTTTCCAGTGACGTCGTTAAACAAAACAAACTTTACTTTGTTTAATCTGCGATATGTTATATGTTATTTCCCACCAATAGGTCATAGATCTGTGAGAAAGTTTATAATATAACATAGGACAGTACATACCATAACCTTTGATGAACAAGTTGTACACCACTTGCTGATACGAGAAATTAGCGCAATGGTTCTATTGAAAGAAATACTGTTGAGAAATATAGTTAAATACATAAAGTAGTTTGTTTTATTTAACGATGCCACTAGAGCACATTGATGTTTGGAGCGGGATGTAGCTCAGTTGGTAGCGTGCTCGCCTTTGAAGCGATCGGTCGTGGGATCGATCCTTCTCAGTGGACCCATCTACAGTTTGGGCTATTTTCCGTTCCAACCAGTGCTCCACGACTGACCGTGGTATTAGTAGAGCAGATAACTGCAAAATAACAAGAGAATCGTTCATTTCTGGAAACAAGCACCAAAATTGGCACACATACTCCTTGGGGATTGCTCTTTTGATAAAACCCGTTAGCCACCTAAAAATTCAAGATGGCGGCCATTTTTCAAGATGGCCGCCATTGAATATACAGTAATATTGCATTTCGCAATAAAATCGCAGAGACTTGTCCTATTTGAATGATATTGGTGTCAAATCATACATTTTTCACTATGTAGAATCCGAATTTGGAACCATGGACTTACTCACTGGCTTCCTTGTACCATAATATCAGTCCCGGAATCATAATTAGGGTAAAAAGTGCCCATATCATAGGCACCATCAGTCCGATATATTATTGGATGTACATGTAGGCAGTAGGCCTATACTTGTTTGTCACTTGTTGTCTTGCTGCCTTGATGATTATACTACATCGCTTCTAAACCTCGCCTCTGCAGCTGCACAGTGCTGTGCAGGTCAGACCAAAGCGGAAGCATTTGCATCGACTGCAGCATTACGACTTATACATCCATACTTGGTCAGCTGCTGGCAACTCTCTGCAATGGGTGGGAGCTCTGTCAAAATTGGCACACATACTCCTTGGGGATTGCTCTTTTGATAAAACCCGTTAGCCACCTAAAAACTCAAGATGGCGGCCATTGTTCAAGATGGCCGCCATTGAATATACAGTAATATTGCATTTCGCAATAAAATCGCAGAGATGTGTGCTATTTGAATGATATTGGTGTCAAATCATACATTCCAACTTCCATCTACACTTCGTCAGCTGCTAGCTGCTGCTCTCTGCAATGGGTGGGAGCTCTGTCCAAATGATCTCCTTTCTTGTTCCAGCCCCAGTTGGCAGGAGTCTGCATTTCTGGTTGACGTACTTTTGACTGACTCCAGAGGCCTTCACATGTTGCTTCAGCGCTGATCAGGTTGGAGGAATGGCTTCGTACGGCCTCTACTTCCGAACAAACATGTCCAACCTCGCATCATCGACACCTACAGCTGTGCTGGATCTGTCGTACATTATGACCACGAACTTCTTCAATGTATTTAGGTCTTCATCATCCACTACCGGTGGATACTGGCTGAGTTTGCTGAAGACACTGGAAGCCTCCTCACAAACATCCCAGGTTTGCCAAGCAGACTTCTTCCCTTTGCCACAAAATGCTGAAACGACATCGCAGCCAGTGAAGGCGTGAAAGAAGAGCATCCCCTTGCATCATCTTCTTCCTTGGTCACAATAACCACATTTGGAGTTACAAATGCAATCATCGTTCTCACGATGGAAGAATTCCTTCAAGTTACACTCTCTGCTTTGGTATTACTATGATGAGCTTGAAGAACAATTAACAGTTTTCCTTCAGCACTCTTTGCTTTGAAAAAAACACTGTTCTTCTTGATTGGTTCATAGAAGGTGGATTCTTCTTCCCCTTCCAGTCCCTTCATAAACTCCTGGAAATGGACCTTGCCTTTCTAAAGGTGTGTGCCAATCAGCTCGGTGGCAGTGTGGTTAGCAATATCTTTTGTATCAAGAGAAAGCAGGTTCTGACTCTCCTCCTGGAAAGGATTGCCCATCTTTCATAGCTTGTGAGAGCTTTTCTACTCTCTCAAGGAACACTCTTTGTGCGGTCTGTCTCCTCAAGGTGGCTGGTGTGTTCAGTACCCTATTTAGTCACACATGATGCCACATACTGACTAGAACCAGCTATCATCCATCTTCTCAGTGTTGATGGGTCTTCAGTCATGCCGCATCGCATCCTGGTTTTGCCTTGATGACAGCGTTGGCCTGCTCTTGAGCTTGGTCAATAGCCATTGCTGAGAACCGTTGGTTCGAATTGTGTACAACAAAGTTTCCACTCTGGAAATCCTGAACCAGCTAAGGATGCTTCTGTTCCAGGGAACAGGGTAACCATGTCTCTGTAGTGGATCGGAAGCCATCGTGCATAGTTTACATTGTTGTTTGCAAAGAAGTACGGTAAAAGCTCAGCCAGCGACTGACAGTACAGGAAGAGGTTGGCTTCCCTGAATGATTGCATCAATAAGAGGATCACCAGTTCCATTGACAGCACCATATACCTAAACTGGGGACTTTGCAGTTTGCGATGCTCACACCAAGCTTCGAAGCTAGTCAGCTCTTCGGGTTGTTCATCTTTCTCTTTCGAGTAGTCCGTGTGGGCTGCCTTCAGAAGCTTGTACAGACTGCATGCTATTATCTGGTGCATCTGTCGTGTCCTAGTGATGTCCGAAGCTGTCAGAAATGAATCTGCTATCTGCACCCAGGAGATGCTATCATTGCCTCCAAGAGGGCTCCTGTCCAACCACTGTCCTGCAGTAGATTTCCAATGGACTTCAGTGCTGCCATCTCAATATGCAAGCCTCCGAACATTATGACGAACTTGTCCTCACCGTAGATTTCAGGCCAGTGCCACTGGACCTGCTTGGCTACTGCATATATTGGCTGGTCAGCAGAAATTACTGGCACCTGACCGGGGTTCAGAAATGCCACTATTTCCTTGATCTTGTCCATCACATGCTTGACTGTAGCAACCGAGTGGGCCTGATCTCGCAGCTGTCTAACTAAACATCTATGTTAAACTACATGTAATCTACACTAGCTAACTGATGCGGGGCTTATTAGACAGCATTTGGGACACTAAAGTAATTATTTAGCTACACTAATTAGTCAGCTGATACTGAACCCCATGCTGAGTTTCACAGCAGCGGTCACACCAGTGTGCCCTGACTGTGCATTGACGTCCGCTTTGTTGAGCTACTACTCTACACCTTCCGCTGCAAGTCTAAATTCTGATTCTACATAGTGAAAATGTATGATTTGACACCAATATCATTCAAATAGCACAAATCTCTGCGATTTTATTGCGAAATGGAATATTACTGTATATTCAATGGCGGCCATCTTGAAAAATAGCCGCCATCTTGAATGTTTAGGTGGCTAACGGGTTTTATCAAAAGAGCAATCCCCAAGCAGTATGTGTGCCAATTTTGACAGAGCTCCCACCCATTGCAGAGAGTTGCCAGCAGCTGACCAAGTATGGATGCAAGTCGGAATGCTGCAGTCGATGCAAATGCTACCGTTTTGGTCTGACCTGCACGGCTCTGTACATCTGCAGATGCGAGGTTTAAAAGCGATGTAGTATACTCATCCATGCAGCAACACAATAAGTGACAAACAAGTATAGGCCTACTGCCTACATGTACATCCAATACTATATCGGATTGATGGTGCCTATGATATGGGCACTTTTTACTCTAATTATGATTCCGGGACTGATATTATGGTACAAGGGAGCCAGTGAGTAAGTCAATGGTTCCAAATTCGGATTCTACATAGTAAAAAATGTATGATTTGACACCAATATCATTCAAATAGGACAAGTATCTGCGATTTTATTGCGAAATGCAATATTACTGTATATTCAATGGCGGCCATCTTGAAAAATGGCCGCCATCTTGAA